>CAUYQV010041857.1:0-28615 GCA_963574575.1 Galagoides demidoff
CCCTTTGCTGATCTTGCCCTGCAAAGAGGCTTGGTCCTTTGTAAGAGCTGTAGCACATCTATCCTGCTTTACAAAGAGGCTTGGCTCTTTGTAAGAGTTGTTTTCATAAGAGTTGTAACACTTGCATCCTGCCCTGCAAGGAAGTTTGGTTCTTTGAGTTGTAAATAAAACCTCACTGTTTATTCTGTGGTCTGTCGATTCATTCATCAAATCGTCAAGACCAAGAGCCTGGAAATCCAGTGTTAGAAATCTGGTATCACTATGACCCAACCTCTGGAGGTGCTGGGTTGAGTGATTCCCTTGAGGTCAACAGCTCTTTGCCAGCTGGATCAGACACAGTACCCCATGCTCACCAGGTAGAGTGGAAAGACAAAAATACTATGAATCACACTGAAACAAACAAGCAAAAACCCTTATGGGATAAAATTGAGGTGGGGAATAATAGGGACAGAAACACTGGCAAAAATGAAATTCTACATGTTAAAGAAGGCAAAAATGGAAGATTGTATTTAAACTAGAATAGTGAAAAAAAGAGAAAAAAAGAAAAATGTCAAGGAAAAATGTTGAAATTAAGAAAAAAAAAAACCACAGAAACCCCCAAACCAAAAACCCAAACAGTATATATCTTGCTGGATATTGTCTGGGGAACAGGTGATCTTCTGAGGTACAAGATGTTAATCACAATGTTGATAACAGCTGTACAAGATGGAGACTGGAGGCCTCTGCTGATCTCTCAGACCCCACAGGCTTGGGAGCCCAAATGTCTCCTCAGCCCACTTAAAAGACACTCCAAACTGTGAACCTTGGCCAAGCAGAAGCTTTCCAAGGAAAGCACTTATCCCTAGGATCTCTCCTGGCATCGCTGCCTGTTTATCTAGTGTACCAAATCCAGTCTCCCTCTATGCCCCTGAGGGCCAAGGCTGTTAATCTGCCAAACACTTGGATCTCACACTTCCCCTGGCATCTCAGTCACTGACTTTGGGCAGCTCAGTCACTAGATTACTCGCCCAAGGTCCCCTTGTCGATCCCCACACTATAACATGCAGGGGCAGCTCCCACACAGAAGCTATGTGGGCAGCCCACAGCTGATGATATTAGCTCCTTTCTGGCTCAGCAGCTCAGTCTGGGGCCCCAGACAATGCCCATAGTTGTCTGCACACCAGCCCAAAATCTCCCAAGGCAGTTCAGTTGAGTGCCCAAGTCCAAAAAAACCCAAAAAGCCCACAGGTAAGCCTTTTCCTGTTTGCAGTCTTGTTGTTGCTATGGTTACAGCTGCAGGCAGCCTCTGACTGAACAAATGCACCTACCACTTGCCAGTTTTCCACCACTTCTGTCCTCCTCTTGGAGTCCAGAAGTCTCTCACTGACTTCCTTTGTTACCAAAGGGAAGCCTCTGGGCAAAACCCACTGGCCAGAGATGCCTGGAGTCTTCTCTCCCCACTCTTACTGCACCTGGCTGCATAGAAGCTGTTTCTCAGCTGCCATCTTAGCTGTGAACTCACAGCCACTGATTATTAACACAGATTGAAGCATTTGAATTAAGAATTCATGCTCCAATGAGCCAGACTGTTCCATAATTTATTACTCCCCATGAAAACTACCCTGTACACACAAAAATTACTTACCAACTGCACAGTTTCACTTCTTTGTCCTCAAGGGGCCTTTTCTCACCTGTGTGCACCTACTATTCCATACTCTGGTCCCTGTTTGGGACACTGTTGTCAGCGCAGTGAGGGGGAGTGAACCAGAGTGGAATTTGTGGGAATGAGAAAAATACAGCACAAGAGAAGACATGGAAACAAAGGGTGGGATCCGGGGGACTGACTGAGCTGATGGCTACAGCCAGCGCCAAAGCACAAAATCAGCTTTATTTTATAGTATCTGTACTGGATTGTTCAGGGGGAGGTAGCATAGACAATTTGGGGAAATAGCATAAACAAAAGACATAGTTTTGGTCTTATAGCACAATAGGAAAATGTAAATAACTTTAACAAAGACAAAGCATCTTGTTAATAGTTTCTACTCAACTTCATTAATATATGACAAGAACCAAAAAAAGAAAGATCACTAGGATCCCAGAATAGTTAACAAAACAAAGGAAGAACTATGTGACTTAGTGGTTACTACTTAATTTTGTTAGCATATGACAAGGAGAAAGAAAGGAGAAATCTCAAGGATTTCTGCATAGTTAACTAGACAAAGAAAAGGCTATGTGACTTCTGGCAAAGGGAGCATGAAGAAAGGAATATGGCTGTTTTGAGAACAGAGGAGAATCAATTGGGGGTTCATTCTGTGAATGTTCCCCATGCTGTGAGGGCTCTGCCAGTCTCACAGCCTGCTCTCCACAAGAAAGAAATCAACTCCAACAGAAACACCTAGTTCTACATAAAATCATGGAAATTAAACAACCTAATACTGAATGATTATCGGGTCAAGGAGGAAATTCAGATGGAAATCATAAGATTTTTTTGAACTAAATGACAAAGGAAACACAAGTTATAAAAAATCTGTGAGACTGAGGCAGCGTCTGTGGCTCAGGGAGTAGGATGCTGCTCCCATATGCCAAGGGTGGTGGGTTCAATCCTGGCCCCAGTCTAAACTGCAAAAAAAAAAAATCTATGAGATTCATCAAAAACAGTTTGAAGAGGAAAATTCATAGCCTTAAATGCCTGCATCAGAAAGATACAAAGATTACAAATCAGCAATCTAATGAATCATCTCAGAGATTTAGAAAAGGAAGAGCAAAACAATCCCAAACTTAGTAGAAGAAAACAAATAGCTAACATCAGAGCAGAACTAAGTGATTAAAGAATTATAGGAGAAGATCAAAGAAACAGAAAGTTGGTTCTTTGAAAAGATACATAAAATTGACAGACCACTTGCTAGATTAACCAAAAACAGAAAAGAAAGGACCCTAATAAGCTCAATCAGAAATGAAAAAGGAGGAACTACAATTGAAACCATAGAAATAAAAAAATACCATCTCTGAATACCGTAAAAACCTGTAGGGCATTGGCCACATACACAGAGGCTGGTGGGTTCAAGTCCAGCCTGGGTCAGCTAAAACAACAATGGCAACTCCAACAAAAAAAATAGCCAGGCGTTGTGGCAGGCATCTGAACTCCCAGCTATTCGGGAAGCTGAGGCAAGAGAATCGCTTAAGTCCAAGAGTTTGAGGTTGCTGTGAGTTGTGACACCACAGCACTCTACCAAGGGTGACATAGTGAGACTCTGTCCAAAAACAAAACAAAACAAAAAAAACCTGTATGTACAAAAACTGGAAAATGTAGATGAAATGAATGAATTCTTGGAAACACAGAACTTCCCTAAGCTCAATCGGGAAGAAATAGAACTCCTAAACAGAGCAATACCAAATAATTAAATTGAAGCAGAAATTAAAAAATCCTTCATTGAGGCTTGGCACCTGTGGCTCAATCGGCTAAGGCGCTAGCCACGTACACCTAAAGTGGTGGGTTCAAATCCCCAGCCTGGGCCCGCCAAACAACGATGGCTGCAACCAAAAAATGGCCGGGCGTTGTGGCAGGCACCTGTGGTCCCAGCTACTTGGGAGGCGGAGGCAGGAGACTCGCTTGAACCCAGGAGTTGGAGGTTGCTATGAGCTGTGATGCCATAGCACTCTATCCAGGGGGATAGCTTGAGGCTCTGTCTCAAAAAAAAAAAAAAAAAAGAAATAGCTGTGTCTTGTGGCAGGCACATGTGGTCTTAGCTCCTCAAGAGGCTGAAGCAAGAAGGTCACTTGAGTTTGAGGTTGCTGTGAGCTGTGACACCATAGCACTCTACTGAGAGCTAAACCGTGAGACTCTTTCTCAACAAAACAAAACAAGAAAACCTGAGTGCTTTATTTGATATTGTTCTTTTTATTTTTAAATATTTATTTATGTATTTATTTTCAGATTAATAGGAGGGGACAAATGACTAGGTTACACTGTTTGCATTTGTTAGGGGACGTTCACCCGGGGGTATGTGGTGTACCCGTACATTGTGCACATTGGATGAGAGCTTACCATCCCTTCCTCTTCTCCTCTCCCCTTCCCTCCTCCCCTCCCCCTTACGTTGTTCTTTTAAGTGCAGTTTCTTACTCTTTAATCTCTAAACACACTTACAGTCTCTTTCAGACTGTTCTATCATCTCTATGATAGAACCCAGTTAAAACCTAGTTCTGCTTGTGCATTCTGCTTCTCTTTCAAACATCATTTCTTCATCCTCTTCTCAATTTATTTTTGAGCTTACCTTCCCTACCAGCTATTTATTTAATTTCCTGCAGGAATTTAGTGGCCCTGGCCTTTGGGACTGTTTTCTGTAGAGTGGCTGTGCACTGCCTTTGCGGGGGCCCTAGTAGTTTCATTTTCCCAGATTAGCTTTTACGTTAATTTTTTAGATTAGATGCCTTTTATCTTAAGTGTAATATAAACTTAGTCCAACTCAATTAAACCTAATCTAGGAGTGGCACAGGGGTGGCATTTCAGTTGTTCTGGGGTGGGGGTCAGCACACTATGCTAAGGGCCAAACTGTGGTGGCCTATAATATTCGTGCATGTCCAGGCTGCTTTGGCCCCACAGTGCTAGAGGTGAGCAGCTGTGAAAGAGACCCGGGTCTCACAAAGTACACGGAGAAAGTCCAGAGCCCTCTGTAGGGTGACTTCCTGCCTCTCCACCCCAATTCATGGCTCTGGGCTGATGTCAAGACCCTTTGCTGCTTCCCCGACTTGTAAATAGTCATTTAGTTTCCTTTGCATGGACCAGGCAGCATTTTAAAGATCCTGGCTTTCTGAAGCGTCTGTTGAGAGTGTTCCACAGTCCCTGTCTCCACAATGTGACAAGCCCAGTGCCTTCCCTGCCGAGACCCTGCGTCTGGCCCAGCGCCCGCAGAGCCTGCCGTGGTGCCAAGTCCCACACGGCTCTGGCTTTCGTGTCCCTCTTTGTTTCTGGCTTCTGGGCATTTGTCTGTCTTTTAAGCTCATTAAATTTTCTGTTATATTTTATTCTGTATTGTATGTATTTGTAGCGAATGGGGAGCTCTCTTATCTTGTTGCAAAATAGGAAATTCCCAATTCTAATTCATTGTTCGTAATCGGATTTTGTTCTATTTTAGAATGAGTTGCAGAAGTTCATGGATGTTACATTTGAAAAGATTCAAAACACAAATCAAGCGCTAAGCATGTTAAAGAAATTTGAAAGGTAAAAATCTGAAATAATTTCCTAACTTCCATGCCTAAAATTGGGGTAATGTGAACATAGTTTACTTTCTATTATCGTTGCTGTGATTATTATTATATGAAATAATTTTCATATTCTAATGGAAGAAAACCGTCTCTTGACAACATGGGTTACAAGGCCAAAGTTTTATAAGTTCTTTGGAGGATTAAAAGGATTAATCCTTTTCAGGATTAAGGGTTTGTTTTATTTCTTCAAATAGAGCATACTCTCAGCTTTGAAGTACCTTGTAACTGCCTTTAGTAATATTTCCTAATGTTTAAGTAATTTGAAAAAATTCTTTCCAAGTTAACAGTTTTGCCTACATTTGAAGGATGGATACTATTTTGATTTTTTAAATATGCCTCCCAAATATCTCATTTGTTTCCATTCCCATTTCTTTGAAAATAGATATTATTGAGATTACTAGGTATCTTTCCATTAATTTAAGTTTTTTACTTAAAAAAAATCAGGTTGAATATACCTAATCTTGGTATTGATGACAAGTACCGACTTATCCTTGAGAACTACGGGGCTGACATTGATATGATTTCAAAGATGTACACGAAGCAGAAATACGACCCTCCCTTGGCTCGAGACCAGCCTCCCATCGCAGGGAAGATTCTGTGGGCCCGCCAGCTCTTCCACAGAATCCAGCAGCCCATGCGGCTTTTCCAGCAGCACCCGACTGTCCTGCGCACGGCCGAAGCCAAGCCTGTGATCCGCAGCTACAACAGGATGGCCAAGGTCCTGCTGGAGTTCGAGGTCCTCTACCACCGGGCGTGGCTTCGGCAGGTGTGTTGTCCCTTTACGCTCTGCTGGAGGTCTCCACTGTCGGCAGTGGGGGCCCCCTTCTCTAGCTTTCCATAATGCTTGTTATGGACAAAGTTGGACTGGCAGGCATTTTATAAGACAGTTTGATGGACTGGCAGGCATTTTATAAGACAGTTTGATTGAATCTATGTGATCAGTCAAAGGGTAGAATGTCTATTAAAAAAATTATTGATTTTGGAAAAATATAAGCTAGCTTATGGAAACCTATTTTTTAAATTTACAAACTTCTGGGTGAGAAGATCTCATGCATTGATTACTGTACTCCACTGGTCAGGACATCTTTTTTTTTTTTCAATGTAGTCAGATCTTGAATATATCCGTAAACACATATACTAGGTCAGACAATTAAATTGTTGAATGTATCCTAGAAAATGTGCTACATACCTGGTTGCTGAATATCACTGCATCCACCAGATGGCGAAGGGGAAATACTTCAAAGGCGACCGTAGTGATAGTCAGCAATGAGGTCATGTAGCAATTTTTCTAGGATGAGTTTGTGAACTTAATTGTCTAACTTCATATGTTTGTTAAATGAAGTAATAAATTTTCTTCAGCTATACTAGTGGTTAATCCTGTTATCCCTACCAGTACTTGCATTTCTTTGTCAATTGGCAGGATGTGTGAAGTCTCTATAACTGTGCTCATTGTTTTTCTAGATAGTTAGAAACTGAGTTTTAAAGATTTTATGGGCTGGGTGCATTACGGCCCATGCCTATAATGCTAGCACCTTGGGTGGCCAAGGCAGGTGAATTGCTTGAGCTCAGGAGTTTGGAACCAGCCTGAGCAAAAGCAAGACTCCATCTCTACTAAAAAATAGAAAAACTAGCTGGGTGTCATGGTGGTGCACACCTGTAGTCCCAGTTACTTGGGAAGACTGCTTGAGCCCAAGATTTCGAGGTTGCTATGACCTATGACACCATGGCACTCTACCTAGGGTGACAGAGTGAGGCTCTGTTTAAAAAAAAAATGACATTGTGAAACTTTTCTTAGGAAAAAATAACTAAGTATGTAGAAAGGTGTCGGGGAGCTAAATGGCTTTTGTGAAGTCACCACTATTGGGGTGTCTACTTAGTAAGATCAAAACATGTTATTGAATTGATTGCACAACATCTCCACCAAGACTTAAAGGCTACTTTCTGGGAGGGAGTTTAGGAGAAGAGTGGGTGATCTCATTGCGTTTAATTTAGGAAGCTCAGTTCCACGGAAGAATCCGTAGTGCTGCTCATTCCCAGAGATGCCTGAGCTAGATGCTCTATGTGAGTGTCGAAATTTCCTGTAATAATATCAATTTCTTCTCACAGATCGAAGACGTTCACATAGGTCTTCAGGCTTCTTTACTGGTGAAGGCTCCAGGCACAGGGGAATTGTTTGTAAACTTTGATCCTCAGATATTAACCTTGTTTAGAGAAACGGAGTGCATGTCACAGATGGGTCTGGAAGTCTCACCCTTTGCAGCTGCCCTCTTCCAGAAACGAGACAGACACAAAAAGAACTTCAGTAACATGAAGGTACGCATTTTACCCCTGCTTGTGTAGCCCTAGAATACGGTATTTAAAATATTTGGTGGGCTGGCCCCTTTGAGAAGCAGGAAGTGGCCCGGTGACTGCAGTGGAGGACGTGAGGGGCCGGTGCTGTGGACTGAGGATGTGGAGTTGGCTGGGGCTAGGTCCCTGAAGAGCTTTAGGTTGAGATTCGAAGTTTGGGTTTTATTCTGCATTTACCAGGAAATCATTAGAGGATTTTGATCTGGAGAAAAAGGCATGATGTCTTTTAAAATAAAAATCATTCTTGCAGCTGAGTGCCAGTGAGAAGCCGGTTTGCAGAATGGTCTAGAATGGAGATGACGGTGGCTTGAGCTAGGATGGAGCAGAGTTGATCAGAGAACTGAGAAAGTTATCTCAACATGCAGGTTACCAGGGAACTCAGGATAATTCCTGTGTTCTTGGTGTGAGCAAATCAATGAACTGAATTAGGGCTTCCACATCGTGCTGTGGAGGGCGCATTCTGCACAACCTGCACAGGAACACACAGGGCTCAACCACGGAGACAGCAAAGATGGGAATTAGTTTATTTTGAGTGGCAGGCAGGAATCAATAGTTCCAACCATTAAGTACAAGATAGGTGTTAGACATCCAAGTGGAGTTGTTATCCATGCAGGCAGATGTAGAACCCTGGAGTTCAGTGGAGATGCTTGAGGGTCCAAGATGGCCTCAACCTGTGTCTGGTTCTTTGGTGGGGTGGCTAGAAGGTGTGCTCAGCTGCCTCTGTGGACAGGAGCATCTATCAGTGGCCTTCCAATAGGGAGGCCCCAGGTTAGCAGAATTTCTCAGGGCAGGTGTTTCCAAGAGCAGGTGTTACAGTGAACTGGGAGGAAGCTGCATGACCCTGTTACAGCTTAGGAGTCTCACAGCACTGCCTGCCTTGTTCTCTGTTAGGCTCCATGAGCCAATCCAAATTCAGAAGGGGAGAGTCCCTCCACCCAGGAGGAGGGGAGGATCAAAGAATGTTTTAAAACCACCACAGCTGTATATCACCATCCAAGGAATTAACTATTCTCTGCTTGCCATTTACTATCTTAGAGATTAAAAGAGTTAAAAGTGCCTACTGACATGAGTAGCTGGTTAAAGCAGATCTGTTGGCGGGTTTGGGGGACCTATCTAGAGTATGGTAGAGGGATGGTGCTGAATATTTAATAGAGTGTTCAGGCTTCTACAGATACGTCAAAGTAGCTAAGAATTTGTTTTCTTCTTCTATACCTTGAAAGACAGTTGAACTTAAAAAGGGATAAGCTGGCATAGGCTAATAGTACGAGTATAGATTCTGAAGCCAAGTGGATCAGAGTTCAAATCATTTATCTTTGGGTAAATTACCTTCCAAGTCTAGGTTTCTCTTTTGTAAAATAGTGGAGTAATAGCTCCTGGGGTTAAAGGATTAAAGGTGAGAGGTCAAGAGCCTGCTGGAGGCAGATTCTGAGGGCTGCTTCCAGACGGAGTAACTGGTGGACATTAGAGAAAAAGTATGTGGGGGATATAATCTCCAGGAAATGTGCAAGTGGCTGCTGATAGAACCATCACGTTTAGACATTTCTAAAGTGGCTTTGATGGAAATTGAAAGAATATTATAGAAATTGTGGGAAGGTATTATATAAAGAAAAGATTATGAGGTCCATTTGGGAAATACTGGGTTTAATAAAATTCTCAAAGCACCATAGGGCTTCTTAAAGCCTTATAGCAGATTTCTCATTAAAAATTGTGACAGTCCCAGATGGGAGATACTGTATGCTACGGTTTTCAAATTTACCCATCAGAAGGCCATTTTCTTTACAAAGTCTTTGGGCTTAATATTCTTAGGAAAACACTTTGGAAAACATTGATCTAACATCAAGGTAATATATGTACCAACACGCACATATGTAGGATTAATAACAATTATATTTAAGAGGTATGTTGACAATAGTTGCTTATAATTAATGATTATTAATATTGGTATTACCCTGAAAAGTAAGCTAGAAGTACTTACTCTTAAGCTCATTTAAAAGTGATAACATATAAACAAAACACTGACATAGTTCAACATTACACAATAGGTACATTTTCAGTAGAGGATCAGAATCTACCCTATTCAGATCACAAATGTTCCTTTTGATTCTAACTGACTAATTATAGAAATATTGATTGATTATCCCCCATGTGCAGGCACTGTCACGGGCGTATTGAACAAAGCAGATAAAATTCTTATCCTTGTAGAACATATATTCTGGTTAGATAAGAAGAAAATGAGCAATGAACATTGCAAATAGGTAAATCATATAGTTTATTGAAATAAAGTGATAGTTGGTATGGAAAAAATAGGAGGATGAAGTATGGAGTGATTGTGGGGGTGGTCTACAATCTCAAATCTGTAGTTGAGATAGGCCTAATTGAGAAGGTGGCTTTGGAGTAATTATTTGAAGGAGATGCAAAGGTCCTGAGACTAAGGACCAAAAAGGAAGACAGTAGGCCAGCCGGAGGTAGAAGAGAGAAAGTGTGATGGAGATGAGATCAGAGAAGTAATGGCACAAAATCAGATCTTGTTAGACTATATACCTATCCAAGTGTTTTGTATAAAGATTTGTACTCCTGAATTAGATGGGAACCATGTAACCGTATAAGTAAGGGAGTGACATGATCCAACTTAACATTTTGAAAGGATCACTCCTGCTGCTAAATTGAGTCTAGACTTAGGTGGGAATGAGTGGAGGCGGGGAGACAATGTTAGACCATCCAAATAATGTGGGTGAGAGTCAATGATAGTGCTAACAGTGGATGTGGCAGGCAAGTCAGATAGAGACTCTTTTCTGAGTAGAGAGGACAGAAGATATCTTGATAGGTGGTGTGTGTGCGTGCATGAGAAAGAGGAGTCAAGGGCAAGTCCAAGATCTGGCCTGTGGGCTGGAAGGATGGAGTTGCCATTGTGGGCAAAGGTTTAAGGGAGAAGAAACTTTCAGTTTCTGACATGCTGAGTCTTAAATGTCTGTCAGATATCCAAGTGGAGATATTGTTGCCAATATGCATCTAGACGTCAGGAATGAGATCTGGGAGAGGGATGTAAATTTGTTTGTTTTTGACATATGCATGATACTCAAAGCCGTGACACCTGTTGTTGGGTGTCTAGGCAACCCCAACCTGTCACAGTGGTCAGCAAGGGAGATGGTACTGAAGAAATCACAAAACTTACACCAAACTTGGTGCATAAAATTGGAAGCCTATAAGGGGATACGCTGTTCCATGTGCCTGGTGGCATCATGAAAACAATGTAGCACTTGTGTTGTTTCCCGGAATCCCTTTATTGGGCATATAACAGAGTATATGTGCAAGAATGCATAGTAGTCAGTAGGCAGCAGTCAAGATTAAGAGAAAGAGAGGGGAGATTACAGCTCCCAGGAATGTTGAGTAAAGGATAAGCAAAGACACAGGGTAGTGGAGCATCTGAAGTAGCCAAACAATGGTGCAACTGGAAGGGGGTGGGAGAGCAAGTCTCATCTCCTCAGGCGGACATCTCAGCTTCTCTAGCCCAATCTCCTGGCTGATGGCCTCACCTACCTGCACTGCTGATTTCCCCATGCAGGTCTAGTCATGCAGACTTTCCCCTGAGTTTGGAAGGTCTGTGAGGAATTCAGCCTGTCTACCTCCCACAACCTGTTGAAACAAACACTGGTTGCTGACTCTCTTTGGGTCTTGCATCAAGACTTGGCCCACTGTCCCAAAAAAGGGCAGAGGTAGACCTCTGGTGACTCAGATGCTTTGTGTGCTGAATGTGGTTCACAGGTGGTGCCCCGAGGAGCAGGATACATGCCTTCATTGAGTGTACACAGTCGGATGAGTGAGCTGAGTGTGCACAAGCTTAGACATTGTTACCATAACTCCACATAGGTTTGGAAAAATTATTATTTGACGTCAACTTTTCTCCTTTTTTAGGCTGTATGGGAGGAGGTGAGAAACTCTTAAATTCGTCTTCATCTTCAATTGTATTTTATTGGATTAAAAATTTGTAATTATGGAAAGAGCCTGCCTTCCTTCTTTTTCTCCCTCCCTCCCTCTCTCCCTCCCTTCCTCCCTTCCTCTCTTCCTTCGTTCCTTCTCATTTTGACTATTCTGCCCGTGAGGTTATTAGAATCCTACAGTTTGACCCTAAATAAAACCAATCATTTATAAAAAAAGGGATATTAATAGATATTAGAAGTGATATGTTGATTGATTATTTAATCTCCACTTAATTACAGATGATGCTGGCTGAATATCAGAGAGTGAAGTCGAAAATGCCTCCTGTCATTGAGCAACTGATGATCCCTCATTTGGCCAAAGTCGATGAAGCTCTTCAACCTGGGTTGGCTGCACTGACGTGGACATCACTGAATATCGAGACGTATTTGGAAAACACTTTTGCAAAGATCAGTAAGTCTAAATGGTTGCTATTTCTCAATTTGAAAGGCTGAGTTCTTAAAATCTAGTGTGTAATATCTTACCAAAATGGTGGTATAAATCATGAGATGAGGAGTGTCATTCTTAAGCGTTTCATAAGGAATTATTACAAGTGGCTTGGCACCTGTGGCTCAAGTGGCTAAGGCGCCAGCCACATATACCTAAGGTGGTGAGTTCACATCCAGCCTGGGTCCACCAAACAACAATGATGTCTGCAACCAAAAAAATAAAAAATAGCCAGGCGTTGTGGCGGGTGCCTGTGGTCCCAGCTACTTGGGAGGCGGAAGCAGGAGACTCGCTTGAGCCCAGGAGTTGGAGGTTGCAGTGAGCTGTGATGCCACAGCACTCTACCCAGGGGGACAGCTTGAGGTTCTGTCTCAAAAAAAAAAAGGAATTATTACAAGTATATGAATTTGGTAATTTCCTGGAAACCATAAATATTCACTATTTAATTTTATCCCTAGAGATTAAACACATATTTTTAATTCATTTTATTTTTAGACATTAGGATTTAAAGGCTCTTTAGAGTTAGTCAGCTTTTTATACAAATAGATCAGTGTATTCTGAGACCCTGATCTGAAAGATGTAAACATTTGGATAGACTGCTGAACACCGGGATGAATGGCAAAAATTTAAACAAACACTATTTTTCCTTAGTGAGGGACATAATACTCTTTAAGATACATATAAGGTAGTATAATCCATAAAATGTGATTTTTCCAGAATGTAGACAGGTATACTTCAAAGCCGGGACTCGTACACATCTGGGAGATTCAGATTAAGCAGTGGGACAGTTTTCTTTTCTGAAGGGCTTTTCAGAGCCTTTAATATGCCAGTGTCCAGTGAGTCTCCAAGTGTGGGCTCTTGCATGTGGCATTTCTCAGAATTCCTTGGCTGTTTTTCTAGATGAACATATTAACCCCCAACACATCTTCTGTGGCAGGCAGTGGGACGCAGTTTAGAGCATGGTAATGGAGGTTTTTTCCCCAGAAAGACAGACATTAGGATTCTCCTCTCCTACCTAATTCTCTATACTACTGTTTTTCAACCTTTTTCATCTCATAACACACTTGAACCAATAGTTGAACTTCTGTGGAACATTTAAATTATGTTGATCAAAGAAAGGGTAAAAAAAAAAATAGAATGTACTTACTGCGCTTTGAATGTCTTTCAAAAGTAATTTAACCAATGGTCTTTAACAATTTTCGCAGTCCACCTAAGACCCTTGCACGGCACGCTAGCTGAAAATTGCTGCTCTAAACCTTCTCTTCTGCGTGGCTCCACTTTTCGCAACCCAGAGTGAGCTCTCTTCCCAGGAAGCCCATGCTGATCACTGTGCCGCCTGTGAACACTTCCTCTGTGACTTCCTATTGTGTTTACAGTTAGGACTGGAGAAGCTCCCTTTTGGTTGTCTTCTAAAGATTTAATGCATTTCATCTTTCTCCCTAAACTGACTGCAAAGAGCTCGAAACTCAGGCTGTTCCTTAAACTTCTTTTGTGTAACTCTCAGTCAGGTGTATAGCAGACTTCTGTACATTTATAGATGCGTAACTGCAATATTTTTATACACATACAGTCTCTCCATTGCTCTACAATCTTGACTCCATCCCCATCCCTCCATCCCATCAGCTTATTTCTGCGTTACCCCTTCCTGGTCCTCCCGTCTCGATACCTCCGCTGATGCTTCCTCTTATCCACTTGCTCTTCAGTGGGCTTTTCTCTTGCTCTGGTATTTATGGCTGCTGAAGTAGCACCTAGTCTATTTACATCTAAATTGTCCACAGCTTGTTGTATCAGTAGGTTTTCACTGGACCTTCCAAATAATGTAGGGCTCAGAAGCATCCAGGCATTTCTTTACAATCTTAACCCCTGGGTGAGGTTACGATGGTAAAAAAATGGAAAGAGATATATAACCAGGTGCTTTATATTGTAGAATACTTGAGAAGCACTAGTTTGAGGGCGAGTAAAGTGAAAAAGTATGGTTGAACTCCCTAGCTTCCCCCTCTTTGTTTGCTTTCTAGATTGGGAGCTGTATTCCAAGAAAGATTATAAAGGAGTTTTTGAATGTGGCTGGATATTAAGCCAGAGATGCTTAATGGTGTCTAATGTTACATAGATGTAATCGATAAAGATAAGTTAAGAATGCAGTTTCTTAGCTCTAAATTAATACTCCTTCCAAAAATACATCTCCCCGGGAAATAAAGCAAGAGGAAATTGGCTAAAATTCTCTAAAGAGACATTTATAAAATGTATAAAAACTTCGTAATAAGAGTTATCACAACCTAATTAGACTAGGCTACCCAGGTGGAATTTAGTAATATTCTCCCTAGGGAATATTAGGATTAGCGTGTTAACAATTTGGATGTTTTATTGGCCTGTTAGAGATGAGGAAATAGTTTGTTCTTAGTTCTTGTATTCTATTATGTTTTTCCTTCTGTAATTTAAATTAAGGAGCTAAAGTAGAACAAAGATTAAGTTTCTTTGAGAGGCAAACTATGTTAAATCTAAAGAACAGTTGGATTCTTCATTGGATTAGTGAGCTGACACTTGTACTTATAGGAGGCTATGTGTATCATGCATTTAAGAGAGTATCAACAGCTCTTTAAATTAACAAACAGGACTTCTGCAGACGTGAGTTTGTACAATCTATGCATAAATGTTGTGGTAGTTTTTCTTATTGTTGCTAAGCATTTGCCACAAACTTAGTGGTTTAAATTATGAAGGTCAGAAGGGATGGTTGCTTCTGGAGGCTCCAGGGGAGAATCCTTTCTTTAGCTTGTCCAGCTCCCAGAGGCTACCTATATCCGTTGACTCGTGATTGCCCCATCTGTGACGCCACCAGCATAGCATCTTCAAATCTCTTTCTCTCGGCTCCTTTGATGACATGGTCATACCGTCTTCTGTCTGACCCTGACCCTTCTGCCTCCTTAGTATAAGGACCCTTATGACTACATTGGCTCCGACCTGGATAATCTAGGACAATCTTCACAAGATCCTTAACTTGATCATATCCGTAAAATCTCTTGTGCTGTATAAGGTCACATTTGTGGATGTGGTTGTGGATATCCTTGGGCACTAGTTTTTTCAGTTTGCCTCTTTCAAGCATATCCTTGAATATGCTTTAAAGAATCAGTCAGAAGGAAGAATTTTATTGAGTACACATGCTTAAATAAATGTATTGGCTGTCACTTAGTACTGAATAAGTTTACCAGGCATAACGATTTGGTATCTTGAGTAGCCCCTTTAATCATTAGCTTAGAAATGATTGAAAACTTTTTAGTCGTATTCTTTAGGAAGTAAAGGTGTTTACTTAAGGAAGTGTTTATGTCTCTGATACATTTTCTGCTATCAATTTAATTTCCTAGGAGAAAGCAGTACTAGAAAAAGAGAGATTTTACTGTATGGTGTTTGTCGGAAAAATGTATCACCCCGTAAATGGATATCCATTGGCTATTTCACACAATTCTGTTATGATGTTTGCATTTGCTAGGGACAGTCCCTACTGTAATTGTGTCCCACACCCAAGAGGTGTGCCATATACCCTTATGCTGTGCCCATTAAGGGGAAGTCCCCCAATCCCTCTTCTTCATCCTGCTTACTTTTGATGTAAAATTGTTGTTAGTGTCATTCAGAGTTGGCCTTTTCATTCATGGAGCTTACTGCTCAATTTACTTCAGCACAACTATGAAAAGGTACCCTGTGATACAGTAGAAGGAAAATTAGGGGAATTTCGCTTCTAAAATATTTGTTGAATAACTTGCTGTGGAATAGGCATGGGGTCAAATGTTGAAAACTGTAAGGATAAAAAAGATGAATTCCAGAAGGGGATATGATACTGGGCAGATGACATGGTATTCGCAGGGCCGGAAGGAGGCCGTGGCTACTGTGGCCGTATGCAGCTTCACAGGAAGCCTCCTGGGGCAGGAGCTGGTGCCAGTTCTCACATGTGAGTCAGGGTCAGGCAGGCAGGGAGCTGGGGCACTGGTCAAGGTGGGAACAACTGGAGATAACCACGTGTGAGATAGCGGGACGTCTGGGGCAGGTAACTGAGAACGTTCAATCGGGATTTTGCTGCTGTCATTTAATCAAGTGCTGTTTTTTAAAAAACAAAATACTTAATCTCCTTTATTCGCTTTTGTTTTTTTGAAAGAGGACCTGGAGCTGCTGCTTGACAGGGTCAACGACCTGATGGAGTTCCGCATCGAGGCCGTTCTGGAGGAAATGAGCAGCACCCCACTCTGTCGGCTTCCCCGGGAGGAGCCACTTACCTGCGAAGAGTTTCTCCAGATGACGAAGGTTATTAGGATACGGATATTTGTATTTAATTATTTTTGCCATTCATTTTTCTATAAATGTCATTTTTTTTGAACACAAATTAGGATTTATTTCCCTCTACTTGTGATCCCCTGTGATAGATGTGACTCGAACATGGATTCTTTTGACAATAATTTGAAAATGAAGAGAAATGTATCTAAGAAGTCACTTAGATGTGAAGAATAAATTGTTTCTTTTCAGATCAGTAGCAGAGAAATTGCTATGGAATGTAGTTCTAAGTTTTCCATGTTTTATGAAGAATGGAGCTATTTTTTGAAGAGCTTGTAGCAAGCTAGGGTTAATTAATGAAACAGTTGCTTTTTTAGTAGATTCTGGAAAGGGTTTCCTCTTTAAACATTTCTGTAGAGCAGCGCTTCCCAAACTGGTGTTCTGTGGTGCACAATTCTGGAGCCATAGCTAGGAATTCTGGGAAAGGGAAGGGACGTGTGCAAACTGCTTAGGGGGGAAGACCACAGGCTCTCAGAAGATCTCCATTTAAAACACTGTACCCATTATTTCTCAAAAGTATTTGTAAATGGGACATTTTCTTCCCTGTACCAGGAATGCTGTATAAAGGTCTCTCCCACCTGCCCCCCGCATGTCACTTTGGCAGCATTACAATATTCCTGATGGGCATGTTGTTGATAAGGATTCTTCAATCATGATTTTCAATGTGGGATCTCTAAGACCACCCCCATTAGGAGAACTCACAGAACTTGGCATGGAGTTGTCTTAAGCCTATGGCTTCTTGTATTTTGCCGTGTATAATGTGCACCCACATTTTAGTGGCTGGCTCTTGGCCGGGCTAATGCTCCCCTGATAAATGTGCAGATTGCACTGCCCCCCTGCAGCTGCCTGTTCTGGAAAGGCAGCCCCTTCCCTCTCTCCCGAGATGGTGGGCACATGGCTACAGGGGCTGGAGCTTCTGAGGCCACTTGGCCTGCGGGCAGCCAAGATAGTCCCTAGGGTCTATATAGGGCTTCTGGTCCATTCTAAATGTGGCTGGGCCTCAGGCCTTGCCCCTTGTCCTGCACGGCCGTGGTCTGTCTCAGCATCCTTGCCACCATCCTCTTCCCTGGTAGAGCCCCTGGTCTGCTCCCACCAGATCCTGGATCTTCCCTCACTGGAACTCTGTGTACACAACCCAGTTGGTCCACATGGGAGGGCATAGCAGTCTCTGGAGGCCCACCAGGCTCAAGACCCAAAGTCAATTAAGATAGTGCCAATTAGGAAGCCTTTATTAAAGAAAAGACCGAATGGCCAGCTGTTGCTCCAATGTAGAGAGCAGCCTAGTCCTCTGGTAGAGTTCAGCTCATATAATGTGGGCTGATGCAATCATGGGTGAGTTTACATGATCAGAAAACTGCAGAGGCAGGTATTGTTTAAATGATTACAGGGTGTACAATAAAAATAATCACAGACATCTAGTCACATTTGTTTTAGCCATTCCTTCTAACAGTATCTCTCTAGCCACCATCTCTTGTCGGGCCTCTCAGTGTGGTGGGGGTCGCAGAGGGTAGATTGGGGAAGTGTGGACTAGTTTCTGTAGCTCAGACTTCTCAGCACCATGACCTCTGCCTCCCCTTTTTTTCTTCTGTCTCCTTTAACATTTCATTACACAGTAAACAGGTTATTATGATTTCTTACACACTTATACTTAATGTCTAATGCTTTCTACCATTTATCATTTATTAATCTTTTTGTATTTATTTTACCTACTCCTAAACTATTTCTCAGCCTTAGTAACTTCCCTAAACTACTGTTGAGAAGTCTCCCTCCCCCTCCCACTATTGACTGTGTCTTGCTGACTGAGCAAGAATTTAAGGGTGAAGCAAAAAGGAAGGCAACAAAGAGGGGTGAGAGTGACAGGATTCTCATCCCATCTCAGTATGTAGCATAAACCACATTGTTTATATACCCAGTCTGGGCATCAGAAACCATCTTTCTCAGCTAACAGTGGGAACCCATCTGAAATCCAAGCTCCTAGATGCCAGCCCACGGCCAACCACACAAGCAGGCCTGTCTCAAGACAGTAGTCTCAGGCCTGCTCTGGCAAACCTTTTCTGCCTATATGATAATCTTTGGATTATATGAAATCATTATTACATGTATGCAATCAAAATATACTGTCTGGACTTTAGAAAATTCCAATTCCTCCTCTACTTTACACTCACTGTGGGTAGACTTAATCCCTTCTCCCACCCCTCATGATCATTTAAAAAATTATTTCTGCCTCTGAGGAATCACCTGGCTTCATAGTTTTATTATTACCCATATTTGATGACTGTTTTATAAAAGTGCATTTGTTTTATATTTAAAAAATTTTTATAAAATGGAAAAAATTGAATTCTTAAAATCCCCTGACTACTATTATAATTTTAATGTATTTTAGACCTTTTAATAAAATGTGATTCCTATATACATACAGCAGGTTTTGAATAAGGATATTTTTTCTCCATTTAATATTTTTTCACAAAATATTTTTCATATTGCTCTGGGCCTTCGCAGGAACCGCCTTAGTGATACCTTCAGACTATTCTGTTGAGTTGATGTAACTTACCTACCAGGTTCTTACTGCTGAACATTTAGTTTCCAAAGTTTTTCTATTTTGCCAAGAGCTGCAATGAATATATGTATGTATCATGGTTTGTTTTCCCTTTAAAATTATTTCTTCTCCCCACATGGGATTATTGTGTCAAAGTGTATGGTCTTGTTTGATGGCTCTTGATGTTTGTAGCCAAATTGCTTTTATAAAGGATGTTATCAACTTATAAGGCCACTAGCAAAGCAAAAGTACCAGTTTCACTGCCTTCCAGCAGAGCCAGTTTTATTATACTTTAGTAATTTTAGTTTAAGTAGCAAAGTCAAGGAATCTAATTTGAATCTGCATTTTTTTGCACTTGCACCAATATAAGTGAATGATTTCTCTTGAATTTGTTTACTTTTCATTATTTATTCCTTCAACAATTTTTATGGAGCTTCTGTGCAAACCATTACTGGGGATACAGACATAAACAAAACATATGAAATCCCAGCCGTTGTAGACGGTGTAAATCTCCACCATCAAGTGGAGAATACAGAAAAACAAAAATAGAAAGCCAGCAAACAAACAACATGTCTGGTGGTGATAAGCTCAGTGGGGAGAATTTAAGAAGATGATAGAGAAAAGAAGTACCTGGCAGGAAGTTGTGATTTTATGTTGATGGTCGGGGATGGCATTTGTGATTCTATGTGAACAAAGGCAGTGGGATAGTAAGTGAGCCACACGAACATCTCTGGGGAAGAGCATTCCAGGCAGAGGGAGCAGCAGGTGCAAAGGCCCTGAGGTACAAGCATGCTGTAGCTGGAGAAAAGCATTGAGTTGAAGTACAAGTATGTTCAGATGCTGAGGCAGAAAATCAAGTGGAGAGGAAGAGAGGGGGTGGCTGGTAAGCATGATGCCTGAGGAAGCAGGAGAAGTGGTTCAGAACTCAGGATATAGATTATTCTTGAATAAAAAGAGAGTGATTGCCTTCACTGAAACAGGAGGAAAAGGGGTTCATGATGGAGGTCAGTTTGTTTTGTGGGTGAGGATGTGGAGCTGAGGCACTGGGTGAGTTCCCAGTTTGTGGCTTTGCAAGGGTCCCACCCTGGGTGCAGGGTCCTTTAAGGCCTGTGAAGCTGGCAATGATCGACCACAGAAAAATAAAGTTAGAAGCGTGAGATAAAGAGACAGGGCATGCAGAATAGAATTTTCAAAGATCGGAAACATGGGAGCCAGAGTGTTAGTGGGGCTCCAGCGAATGGCCCTGAGTGTTTGTTCCAGTCAGCTTTTGTTGAAGGCTATTTCTTCATTAGCCCAGAGGGTAAGCTGAGGAAGGAAACAAAAATGTCAGCAGTTTCTCTGAGTAAGTGTGTCAGCTCCTACTGTTTCTATAATCATTAACATTAAGGGTCTGAGCAGTCTGAGAAATCCAAAACCTGAGCCTCGTGTGGGGGCAGCCTCCTGTCTGTGGTCACACACACAGGTTCCTTGTGTGGGGGGAGTTGAGTCCCCACTAGTTCACTGTGGAGTAAAATGCCACCATTGTCATTCTCCTCTGAAAAACCCGTGAGACAGAAGAATTTTCCTCTGAGATCTCCACCCAGAGGCATCTTCCTCTGTTCATTAAGGGATATAAGCTCTCCTATCCATATTTCAGGGCTGGAGCCAGTCCCTTCATCTCTGCCTTGGCCAAATACAAATCTCCACAATGGGTATTTGTTTGGCTATAGACTGAGCAGGAGACGGCCTGGTTAATCTTTCTACTCAGGCCTTGCATGCAGCTTCCTTGTGGCCATTGTTTCTTCAGAGTGTTCACTGACCCAGCAGGGGTGTTTTCAAACTGCATCCCCTACAGGCCAGGCTTCTAGGAAAAGCAGGAAACTAGTCAGATAAGAAATTTAGTGGTTTACCTGTTTTTATTCCACCTTGGTCAGCTTATTGCTCTGATTTCCCTTTTTCTGGGGGTGTTTTCCCTTGCCAAAAATGGGATCTTTGTTCCCCATTCTGCCTGCAGGCTTTATATGCCTTGTAGAGTAAAAGTCAAGGCTGCTAGCTGAGTATGATGAGGAAGGATGAGGAAGGATGGTGTGAATCTGAGCACATGGCAATTTTGGGGCCTGGGAGAGGAAAGTGACTGTAGTCTTGTATAATGATTTCCAGGTAGTTTGGGGGCCAGGTTGAGAATGGGGACCACAAATTCCAAGTGCCAAGCATCCGCATGACCATGGCCTGTGTGTGCCAGTGGAGAGGGTAGATTACCTGGTTTATTAGGGTTAGACTTCTCCTAGGTGGGGCAGTGGAAGCCTGAGGGAATAAATGATATTGACAAAATAATGGTTGGAGTAAGAAATCATCTTGTTGGGAGCAGGTGTGAACCAGGGGGTCTGGGTGAGTAGACCAGGAGAAAACATGGGGCCTAGTGGATTCCTGAAGCATCAAGGGAATGAGGAAATTTTGGAGCTCCACACTGATGAGTCAGGGAGGAGACAACTCAGGATTGGAAGACAGACCCTTTGGGTGGGTTTCAACATCTGGTGCTATCGTGGGCAAGAATTATTGGAATGACACAGGGCGAGCGGAGGCAGGGTGTGTGATTTGCTTTGTTTGATGTAGGGGATATTTAAATGAATCTATTTATTACTACTTTATTTATACTCTGCTTTATTTCTATGCTGCTTATATTTTTATGATTATGCTTTTTTTCCTTAGAAAAATTAAGAGATTTAAACAATCCTGTTAGTACTACATTAACCTTCAAGACATTATTAACCACTTCTGCCATAACCTTATGGCAGAATAAGTATAAAGGAGTATAAAGGAGTTTTGTGATTTCATATGTGTGTTTGTACTGCTGAGAGCACTGAAAGAATGGAGAGAAAGTTAACTGAGGATTCTCTGTGAGAGCTGGCTGCGGGGGTGAGGGATCACACCAGGGCTCACGTGTTTCTCTCCAAGGTAGAGTCAGAGGACTTAAGATTCAGATGTTAAAAAATATTACTGATCTTTCAAATGAAGACTTCATTCATCTAGAATGAGGTTAATGGGATGGCAAATGTTTAGGTCCTGTGGTTGTATGTATGTTATTTGCTGGCCAGTATTAGGACCAAGCACCTCTTATATATTTAATTGGAGCCAGGCCCTTCTCTTAGCATTTTACATGCAGAATCTTATGGAGTACTTGCAATGACCTAAGGTGGGTGGGTTCTATGATTTCTCACACTTTTATAGATGGGGAAGTGGGGCTGAGAAGGATTTTCCAGGATAACACAGAGCTAGGATTTGAATCCAGGAAATTTCGTTCCAGAGTTTGTATTTGTTTCGTGTAGATGATGCCAACTCTACCCCATCTCTTACTCTCCATCCTATCTGCTTCTTTTCCATAACTCTCTCTCTCTTTTCATAACTGTCTCTAAGCTAGGGGTGGTTATTGGTCATTGGGAAAAGCTCTGAGTTGGGAATGAAGTTATATTATACATTATTTAATGAAAAAGAAGTATAATAGTTTATTTCAGGGCACATCAGAATGTTCCTGTGTTAATGGCATTAGAATGCTGGAGTGTAGAGGGGAAGGTCACTGTGGTGAGGAGGTAACAGAACCACAAGGCTGATGTTTGAAGTGGATGGTGTATGATGGTGGAGCTTGGAATGGAGTTGGACACTGTGACCAACTGATGGTCTATCATTTCATGGACTGATTTTCTGAGTAGGTGGTAAATCACTCAGATTTACCTGTCTGGCCTTTTTTCTTTTCTGCTCTGCATTGGAAGAGGAAGTGTTGTCTTGGGCCACATATTAATACACAAATACTGATGAAAGCTGATGAGCAAAAAAAGGTCTGTGCATAATTTTTGCAATATCAGATACTACAGATAAGCAAGACAGGTCTCAGATAATCCACATGCAGCCTGCAGGCCGCAGGCTGGTTACCCCTGGATCCATCTGTACCTGTGTGTCGAATTTCTTGCAGAGTCCATCACCATGTCCCAAATCATGTTCGTTTATACTTGTTACAGCCATTCTTTAGAAATGTATAGGTAGTTAGAGCAAAGATGGGGGAGGAGGAAGATGGGAGAGTAGAGTTTTGTGATACCAAGGAAACTTCATAGGAAGAGAGGCTGCTGATAGCCTTTGGAGTTATTTCCTCCACTGCTGGTAAAGTCCAAGTAATTTTAGTGTATCTACAATGCTCCAGTTTGTTCTCTTGTCCTTAACTTTACAGGACACTTGGCCTGGACTGCTATGGAGGCTGTGGCTAGTCATCCCTGGGATGACTCACCTGCTGGCTGAATTATGGCATTGCTACCGCTCTTGTTGTGCTTTGAAGACCTGGGTAAACCAACAGGACACTCTGCTAAAAGTTTTTGTTTTTGTTTAGGACCTTTGTGTGAGTGGCGCTCAGATGCTACATTTTAAAAGCTCATTAGTGGAGGAAGCAGTCAATGAGCTGATAAATATGTTGCTGGATGTGGAAGTCCCATCTAAAGAAGAAAGTGAAAAAATAGCCAGTGAACTCGGCGTTGATTCAAAAAACAAAAGTTCAGGTAAGAGATGTGGTGATGGAAAGGTCCTGTTTTTCTAGGACATTTGCTAATAACTAAATTTTCTATATAGCAATTAATTTCATACTTCTGCAAACACCCTCCCAACATTAAATGATGTTTGTAAACCTGAAATCATGACTCTGAGCATGTTGCAATGACTCTCTGTTGTTAATTCCATTACTTTTGGTTCAAGTCCACAAACATGCCCGTTGCTCTGGCTCTTGTTAGCAATCTTTGCATTGATGTATGAGTGGGTGTTTATTTCACCTTATCAGTATAGTAGGATGGATTATGGATTGGTATTCTCCTTGGAGAGCATACATATGAGAGCAAACATTTTATGGAACAGAGGAGGACTCTCAGTTGGAGAAAGAAGTTATGCCCCTACCTTTTCAGGGGTGATGGTCGGGGAGAGGGCTGGAACCCAGGACCATGGGGGCCCACGTAGCTTTCTCAGCCACAACTCCTGCATCTCTCCTGGCTGTGTCCTCACACTGAGGAGGAGAGGCACCCTCAGTCCGTCTAGTGTCCCCATTTCCTCCTCCTACTCTTCAATGGCCTCTCTAAGAAATGAGATCTTTAAGTGATATTAAAGTTGCATGTAATTTATCTCACTTTTCTTTCCTTTAATGACTATGGTTCTACCATCCATGTGTCCACCTGTTTATCCATCCGTCTAATCCATCTCTATCTCTTTCATCTTGGAACAGCACAAAGAGAGGAAGGACATTCTGATACCGTGACATCATCCCTGAATGCCAGGACTGAACCTTTGCTTTTGACAATCATGAAAAAAAAGAAAGAGACTGAGATATTAGAGGAAGAAGCCTGCGAGTTGCTCTCTCACTTCAACCATCAAAACATGGATGCTCTTCTGAAAGTCACAAGGAATACGCTGGAGGCTGTTCGCAAACGCATTCATTCCTCCCACATGGCTAACTTCCTAGGTGATGATCTACTGTGGTTTGCCTAGGGGCTGCTCAGGGTGGTTGCTGGTGTGTGTATTTGTGCCTGTGTGCTTCTGTTAAATGTAAATAATACCCCCAAATTCCCCATTCATTGAGCCCTTCCTTGTAAGTTTATATAAAGTGAACTTTGATCATCAAAACAGTTCGGTGAAGGGGGTACAGTCTTTACTCTCATGTTAGAACAGAAAACTGGAGTACAGCACAGAGAGGTTCAGTAATTGGCTTAAGGTTGCTTAGATTTTGTTAACGACATGAAAATTAATGTAACTTTTAATCATTTTGTAGTAAGGCAAGAACATGTGCAATGAATTATTTCACTTAGGGAAAGAGAAAATGCATACTTTTAAAAGAAGAAATGTAGAAGAGATGATTTCATTGTTAAATTATTAGTTTTTTTTAACCAACCTTTTAAAGTAGAAAAGATTTTATTATGTCATACTCCTCACAGGAGATTTTTCATTTTACTTTTTCGTGTGAATTTCGTACCTTCCAGCTGATTTTGTAATTCTCAGTGTCATCATCTTTTCCTCAGCACAGTTCAGAAACAAGTGTTGCTCTTCTTAGCTGGACGACAAAAATCCATCAGATCTGGACATTCTGAAATTAAATTTTAAATGAAAAATAGTAAAAAATAATATAACAATTTATTAAAGCAAAAATACTAGGATAATAAAATCTTCTTGCTTTTAATATTGGCATTAAGCAAAGCATCTTTAATATTTAATTAAAAGGGAATAAATCAAAGTGAAACTTTAAAAGTTTATTTTTCTTTTGGTCTGGTGGCATGGCTTAGTACGCTCCATTTCATTTTAGAATGGAGGATAATCCTTTTCTTTGACACAGGATTAAGCTATTATTACACCTTATCAAATGTTGGTTGATGTGCTAAATATTAAATCATAGTTATTTCACAACTTTTATACTATGGGTATTTCTAACTATATAAAGTTATGTATGATGAACATGCACATATCCATACATAAATAAATATATATATGTAGATAGATATATCTATATATCTAATACCTATATCCAGCATTAAAAGCCCCTTTGATATGAGCACAATCCACACTTTATTTATTCTTCATTTTTTAACTGTTCTTAGTTTGGATTATACGCTTTGTGGTAGGAAACACATGTTTTTCTTGAAATTCCTAGAATTTCCTTGAAATACTAAACTAGTTATTCTAACTTTGTCTTGTTCTATGGTTATCCTTGTTCTTCCTTGTTAACTTATTTATTCTGCATTTAACTAATTTCTTGGCATCCTGTTACTTGGACAGCATCATCTTTAGTATTTCATTTAAGAGTTTATAGTTGGCTTGGCGCCTGTAGCTCAAGCGGGTAAGGTGCCAGCCACATACACCAGAACTGGCGGGTTTGAATCCAACCTGGGCCTGTCCAACAACAATGACAACTACAACCAAAAAAATGGCTGGGCATTGTGACAGGTGCCTATAGTCCCAGCTACTTGGGAGGCTGAGGCAAGAGAATCCAATCCCTTAAGTCCAGGAGTTGGAGGTTGCTGTGAGCACAGCACTCTACCCAGGGAGAAAGCTTGAGCCTTTGTCTATAAAAAAAAAAAAAAAAGAGTTTATAGTTAAGCCTGATCTTACACAATGGGTTTTCTGAATGGAGGGTAATTACAACACCTTGTAATTAGCAGAAAATAGCTTGGGTTCCACAGAACTGCTTTGTTATGTTGAGCAAAACTAGATCTTCTATTAGTTTTTATTCATTCGTCCAACAGGTATTTGGTTATATACCTGTTATGTATTGCTTTATTTTTCTGGTTAAAAATGCAGTAAATCTCATTTTAAATTAAAATATTAATTCTTTCCTGTTTTGGGTTGTTAACTCAGATGGTAACAGTGCCTCTAAGGTGAGGCAGAACAGCCTGCCCATTTTCCGGGCAAATGTCACTCTGGCCATTCCCAACATTGTCATGGCCCCTGCCCTGGAAGACGTCCAGCAGACCCTGAACAAAGCAGTGGACTGCATCATCAGTGTCCCCAAGGGCGTCAGACAGTGGAGCAGCGAACTGCTGTCCAAGGTGGGTGTGGGATGAGGAAATGGTTTCATATGGAAGCTGCTTCTCTTGGGAGGGAGCTGAATTTTTTTTTTTTTTTTACTTTGTAGAAAAAGATACATGAGAGAAAAATGGCTGCTTTGCAGAATGATGAAGACAGTGATTCTGATGTCGAGAAGGGAGAAAGTGAACTTCAAGGTAAATGTTCTTCCCAGTTTTCTTTTTAAAATAGTCATTGCAAATAACATTTGTTGAGTTTCAGTGCATCTCCCCTTCACCATGCAATGCCCAAATCATTTTAGATCAGAATATTAACTTATGAGCAAATTTTAAATTTATAAAATACCAAGCTCCACATTCTTCAATATTTTAATATCACCGTTATGAAGAGTCTACTCCTCGTGGGCCTGTCATAGTTTTTGGTTGTCACTGAAGCCAGGCCGTCAAGTAACCATTAGAGTTGTGTGCTGTAAACCACGTCTGGAGAGAAAATGAGAAGTGTATGTTCCTGACCTTATTCTGCGCTACTCCAAGGGGACACATTTGTTTGAAACCGCCTCTTTGTGATCTAGAGAGACACATATGTGCCTGTTCCCTTCTGCACACCTAGCTAAGAGGTTCAGGATGGAGTCCTTCAGAAGGTAGTTATAAAAGTTGGGGCACTCAGTATATTGCATAAACCCCTTCTCAGGAAAAGCAGAGGGTTGTGTTTTTTAAGCCACTTCTCTGTGCTGCTTTTGGGGGATCAAGCCCTTGGGGTGTTAAGCTGCCAGTTTTGTCTGTGGCCTAGAGAGGCACAGGAGCGCATGTGAGGTCCAGATCCCTCTCCACAGGGAGAACCTAGGTGTTGGAGATTCTTTTCCCAATTTTGTAATTCAGTGTCCAGGGCAGTGTTGGTGCCTGAGTGGGTCTCCACTTTTCTTACTTACTTGATATAGATGCTTTTTGGTTGCTGCCTGAGTGAGAGTCTCTGAACTGGTGTCTTGACTTTCTCTCAGATCCATGAGGTGCATCTGTGGGTGGAGGTGGAGGGAGAGTCAGGACCTTCTTATTCTACCACGTTGCTGATGTTACTCTGCTCATTCCCTGGATCTTCAATTTTTTTGGCCCATCTCTATGAGTCCCAACTAATATCATTGCTCCAGGCAGCTGTGGAGTTAAGCAATAGTAGCTACAGTCTGGACCAAAGCTTTAGGGACATGGCTTTTTCATTCAGTGAGTTCTAAGTCAAATCAAATAAAGATAAACTCTGAACGGGGCTTTTTCAGAGAACTTCTGGACAGGTCCAATAGTGATAATTCCATAGGGCTTTCTGAGGAGCTCCAGACTGAGTGGGCCCTTGCAGAGGCCACTGGGCTACTTGTTCTCACAGTGACAATGTTGCAAGGCTGCTGTGGTCAAGGTGACCCCGTAGCCAGAGAGGAGCAACGGGAATCAAGCAGGGGAATGCATTCCAGAACTTGCTGATATTCAGCATTTTTTTCTTGCATAATCACTTTTTGGATTATTGTAAGCTCAGATTTCCAGAGTCTTGAAAAATCAATACTGACAATCCCTTCCTTTATTTCCATTGCTTTTCTAAAGGAGATTTTCAGGGTTTCTCACTTTATTACTACAGAAATCTCATCTTTTTAAAGTATATTCCCTAGGCTGTTAATATAAACTTTTCTCTCTTTTTTTCCTTTTAGACACCTTTGAGATAGCATCAGTAAACTTACCAATTCCTGTGCAAACAAAGAATTATTATAAGAATGTTTCTGAAAACAAGGAGATTGTAAAATTAGTCTCTGTGCTTAGCACAATTATCAACTCCACCAAACAGGTAGGTCAAAAGATGCTGGAGCCAGGGTCCTGTGCTTGGCCAAAAGTGCCTGTGTGAAGGTGAGCAGCCCAAGCTTGTCTCACACGTATCCTGGGTCCAGCCCACTGTGCCTTTAGTGAGGGGCTGATGGCATCTTGTGTGGACTCAGCAAATGTTTGTTTAACTGAAGATTTTTTCTTTTAGCTTGCAAGGTGAGAAAAAACTATTTTTTTTTAATTTTTTTATTGAATGATAACTATGTACATTAATACACTTCTGGGGTACAGTGTGAGGTTTTCACATGCAATCTGAAATACTTCCATCAAACTGATCAACACAGCCTTCATGTCATTTTCTCAGTTATAGTTTTAAAACATTCTGGTTCTACTCTTAGAGAGTTTCACTTGTACCCCTGTAAGATATATCTCAAAA
>CAUYQV010041862.1:0-24478 GCA_963574575.1 Galagoides demidoff
GGGCGCCTGTGGTCCCAGCTACTTGGGAGGCTGAGGCAGGAGACTCGCTTGAGCCCAGGAGTTGGAGGTTGCTGTGAGCTGTGATGCCATGGCACTCTACCCAGGGGGACAGCTTGAGGCTCCGTCTCAAAAAAAAAAAAAAGAAATTCAATCCATTCTTAGGAGAACATGTCTGAAGGAAAAGAGGGTAATTGTACATTCTGATTTTCTGGTACATCCTTGACTTTAAGTGATAAGATTATCCAACTATTTGTTAGTAGTTTTGTTGTTATGTGGTTTTGCTACATATCATACTGTTTTGTATAATTTTATTTTATGAAACATTACTGCATGTCCTCTGAGAAGTAGACAACAAAATGGGATTCGAAACAGAAGGGATGTTTGAGGGGGGAAATATCTGTGAAGGAGCCAGTGTTTGAGAGAGCAGAATTAGGCAGGGCGAGCTGTCCACAATATAGATCCCACACCCGGGTAAAGGAGATGGCAAGATGGTTGGGGTGGGGAGTAGAAGCTCAGACTACAGCACAGTTCTGTGAGTATCTAAGCAGGTCTCTGGGGAGTCCCCCAGCTAAACTCTCCATGAGAACAGTCTCACTCAGTTCGGTGCCTGTAGCTCAGCGGTTAAGGCATTGGTTATGTATGCCTAAGTAGGCAGGTTCAAACTCCACCCAGGCTTGCTAAACAACAATGACAACTACGACAAAAAAATAGCTACGTATTGTGGTGGGCACCTGTAGTCCCAGATACTTGAGAGGCTGAGGCAAGAGAATCGCTTAAGCCCAAGAGTTGGAGATTGCTGTGAGCTGTGATGCTATAGCACTCTACAGAGGGCCATACAGTGGGACTCTGTCTCAAAAAAAAAAAAAAAAGAGAGAGAGAGAACAGTCACACTCATAGGGCAGAAAGGGGTCAGTAGTAATACCCCTACTATCCTCAGGCATTGCCCATATGCAGCTAGGGAAAGTCTGGTCTAGGATCCCCAGCAGTGGCAGCCAAGGCTGTCGGTCAACTCTCCTCCTTGCTACAGGCTCTGTTAAAGCTGTCTGAGGGGCACTCTCTGTGGCCATGTGCTTCCTTGATCACCAACCAGTTCCTTCCTTCCTTTCTTTCTCTCTTTCTTTCCTTCTTTCTTTCTATTTATTTTTTGAATCATTGAACCAGTTCAAGTCCTCAAAGAAGCATAGGCCCAAGATGGGATTAGACATAGGAGAGATTAAGGGAAAGTCCTTAATAAAGAGGTAGAGAGCAGGAAGAAATCTATCCTGCTGGTGATCAATAAATTCACAGGAGAGGAGGGTTTTTTTTGTTTTGTTTGTTTTGTTTAAGCCTTTATTCTATATCCTGAATTTTGATTTGGGAAACAGGGTTTCCTTATGTCATGTTAAATGACAGAATTGGAATTTGAAGCATCAAATAATATCTGCTTCATCTCCTATATTTTCCTTGGCACCTTTCTGTGAGGGACTTTGAAGGTACTCTCTGCCTCAGGGGTTCTCAAACTGAGAGTGATTTTGCCCTCCAGGGGATAACTGTGAGCTGTGACACTAGTGCACTCTACAGAGGGCCATAATGGCACATTGGCCATCACAGCTGGGGTAGGGTACTGCTGACACCTAGTGGGTAGAAGTCAGAGATGCTGCAAGATGCCTGGCAAGGCACAGACAGCCCCACATCAAAGAACTGTCCTACTAGAAGGGCAGCAGTGGAGAGGTTTCCCAACTCTGTGTGACTGATCCTCTTAGTCCTCTTACAAGGAGGCCTCCAGAACTGGGATCATCCCTGCACTGCCCCAAAGCAGCAGGGTGTCTCCTAGTCGTAAACCATTCACAGAAATTAGGCATTCTGCAGAATCGCACCCCCTTTCCTGTTCAAATGGCAAGTTTTGCTTTATGTAATGAATGCCCCCATAGATTTCCAAAGGTGTAACTAAAACATGCATTCATGCACAAAATCCCTTCTATAAGTTACGAAACTATCATGTCAGAAAGTTGATCCCAAGAGATGCTTTCCACGCAGTCACATCTGAGAGAGATGTACCATTGTATTTGGAATGTAATTTGAAAATGTCCTAACCTACCTTCTTAAAAATCTACTGAGTTTTGGGGACCATCAGTAAAAATTTTAAAAACAAAAAAACACTGGACGAGGTCAGGCATGGTGCTCACACCTATAATCCTAGCACTGCTGGCCTAGGCAGAAGGATCCCTTGAACTAAGGACTTTGAAGCAGTGATCGTCGCTATCTAACGCCAGCGCCGAGGTCTTTATACCATGGCTCTTACAAAGCAGACTGCCCACAAATCCACCCGTGGTAAAGCACCCAGGAAGCAACTGGCTACAAAAGCCACTGGCAAGAGTGCGCCCTCTACTGGAGGGAGGAAGAAACCTCATCACTACAGGCCTGGTAAATCGGACGTTATCAGAAGTCCACGGAACTTCTGATTTGCAAACTTCCTTTCCAGCCTCTGGTGGGAGAAATTGCTCAATTTCTTCTTCCTTCCTTCCCTTCCTATCTCTCCTTTCTTTCCTTTCTTCCTTCCTTCCTTCCTTCCTTTCCTTCCTTTCTCTCTCTCTCTCTCTCTGTCTGAGACAGGGTCTCATTTTATAGCCCTAAATATTCTTGCTTAGCGAAAATTTGCTAAGACAGATCTGCACTTCCAGAGCACAGCTTATTGGTGCTTTACAGGAGGTGAGGCCTATCTGGTTGGCCTTTTTGAAGACACCAACCTGTGTGCTATCCAGGCCAAACGTGTAACAGTTATGCCAAAAGACATCCAGCTAGCACACTGCATATGAGGAGAACATGCTTAGGAGTCCACTATGATGGGAAAATATTGCATTATTAAAAAGAAAAATTCTCTTCTTCCTGTTATTTGGAGTTCTGAACATTGGATGTTTTTTCCCCCATGGGGTCAAAAGATACTTAAGTATACGATACTTAAGTGCCTGGAAACATAGGGGACAGAAATTAGGTATTGGCAGTTTTTCCATTTTCATTTGTGTGTGAATTTTTTTTTTTTTTTTTTTTGGCCAGGGCTGTGTCTGAACCCGCCACCTCCGGCAAATGGGGCTGGTGCCCTACCCTTTTGAGCCACAGGTACCGCCCTTGTGTGTGAATTTTTAATATAAAATTCAGGGATATGTAGTAGTAATCTGAGTCGAAATATTTCAATGAACAAGTTTCAGCAGTTCAATTTTATAACAATTATAAATAAACCTGTTAAATTTTCCTGGACAATGCCAGCACTTGGATTTTTTTTGAAACAAGTAAATTTCTTATTGATGGCAACTAAATGGTGTTTGCAGCACTTTTATCATACAGTAGGTTCCATCCATTCACTATACTTTTCTAACTGAGTTGTCCTACATGCAAGTACATGTTTTTAATGCTGTCTGTCTTCTGTGCTATTCCTGTAAGTTTGCTATTAAAATACATTAAACTGTTTTTAAAAAAGCCTTGGGACTAGCCTGAGCAAGAGGGAGACCTCATTTCTACAAAAGATAGAATTAGCAAGTTGTGGTGGTGCGTGCCTCCCCTCCCAGCTAGTCAGGGAGCTGAGGCAAGAGGATCATTTGCGCCCAGAAGTTGGAGACTACGGGGAACTATGATGATGCCGTTGTACTCTAGTTGGGGCGACAGAGTGAGACCCTGTCTCGGAAAAAAAAAGAAAATACACTGGCTGAAAACATGGAGAGACACATCTGTATAGCTTTCAGTATCGAAAGTCCAAAGGCATGGAATTGATCATTGGAGATATTTGAAGCAAATGCTTGTCCTTAAAACCCCAAAACACTTTTTTGGAAGGGAAAAATATTCTTGGCTTTTCCCCTTCCCCATTGACTGCTACCTTTTTGTACTTTGCCTCAATGTGATGAGCTCCAAAAGAATTTTGGGGCACAGTGGATGTCAGAAGGAGCCCTACATTGAGAGAATGGAAACCTAGGTTCCATCTCTGTTCATTTTGCCTTGATAAGTGGTGATCAGAGATGCAGATGATTTTATCTTCAGCTGTCCAACACGGACATAAACATGATGGTGCAATGTTAAGTATGTGTAGCCCCCACCAGGCTCCACTCTGACCTGCGCCCTGAGAATCCGAGCAGACTGCACTACCTGGACCTAGTGTGCCCTGGGTTCCCCCAAGGAGAAGCACCTGCAAGAGCTAGGAAGGTAGACAGTAGGAGGTGCTGGGAGCTTTCCTCCCAGTCTCCTCTGTGAGAAGGGCCACGTTTCCATTCCGTGGCTGTGCCCCTGTCCTCAAAGAGCTCTCATGCTGTGACCCACTTCCTGGCTCCAGCAGCACTATTTGCTCCCAAGGCTTTTCTGCCCTGTAGGGTGCTTGTTGCTGTGGCTCATCTCCCAATGCCCCAATATTCCTTGCTGCTTTGCCAAATAGTACCCATATCTCTGTACATACAGAAATCCTCACTTTGCACTACAGTGTGGGCTGAAAAATGACCAGGCAAGTTGAAACTATGCAAAACAATAATCAACGAGGAAAATTACGATTGTTCTATGACTTTTCAAGTGTTTGTCAAAACTTTAAAACCTTTTTACTGTTGGTAACAGATAAAGTGGCAAAAATTGACATTAAATACACAAATTAAAAACATTAGAAACATTGAGAATTCACGTGTTTTCTTTGTAAAGATCTTACTAAGAGTTTGGTTGGTGCTTGCCTCCTCCTTCATGTAAAAAGAAAATAAAAATCTCAGGTAACCCCCTTACCCTCAATTCCTCATACAAAAGAGATGGTAAAGGTCTCAGGCACCTGTGAAGAACTGGCCCCACAGATTATTCATTCAGGAAATTCCAAGCAAGGACATGCAAATTATAACTTAAGGTATGCAGGCTTGTCCAGCTCCTCAGGCTAATAATGAATTACAAGTTTATTTTATAGGTGCAGGACAGAGACAAGAAAGGATTAGGCTTTCTTCCACCTCCCTGGGAACATGTTACATAATTGATTCTTCTTTCATTCCTTTTTTCTCTTCTAACCTTTACCTTATCTTATTTAAAATGTAGATTTTCCTGGGTCTCAAAAGGATATAACCATTTTGTCTAACTACCCCCCAACACATACCCTTTTTCTCTGTATGCCTTTAAATGCTGAAACTTCTGGCCAGACATAGTGGCTCACACCTGTAATCCTGGCACTCAGGGAGGCCAAGGTGGGTGGATTGCTTGAGCTCAGGAGTTTGAGACCAGCCTGAGCAAGAGTGAGACCCCCATCTGTAAAAATAGCTGAGTGTTGTACTAGGCGCCTATAGTTTCAGCTCCTTGGGAGGCTGAGGCAAGGGGAATCCCTGGAGCCCAAGAGTTTGAGGTTGCTGTGAGCTATGAAGCCATGGCAGTCTATTGAAGGCTACAAAAAGAGACCCTGTCTCAAAAATAAATAAATAAATAAATACTGAAACTTCCAAAACAGCCACAGGTTTGTCTGATTTGTGTCTTGTTCCTGGGTGTGTTCTCAGTTTAGGCTTAATAAAACTATTGATTGGGTGGCGCCTGTGGCTTAGTGGGTAGGGTGCTGGCCCCATATACAGAGGGGTTCAAAACCAGCCCGGGCCAAACTGCAACAACAACAACAACAAAAAATAGCTGGGCTTTGTGGCAGGCACTGGTAGTCCCAGCTACTCAGGAGACTAGGCAAGAGAATTGCCTAAGCCCAGGAGTTGAAGGTTGCTGTGAGCTGTGTGATGCTACAGCACTCTACCAAGGGCAATAAAGTGAGACTCAGTCTCTACAAAAATAATAAAATAAAACTGTTGATTAAAATTTTGCCTCAGCTAATTATTTTGAGTTGACATTCCCATCATATGTAACTTTTGATTCAGAGTGAATATCCTTTCAATGTCTTGGCAAACGGTCATTCTTAAGTATGAATCAGCTTTCACATTTTGTCCTTTTTTGCTTACAGTGTCACAAAATATTTTCAAGAGTTCCTTTAATATGGTTTTTTCCTGGTGTCACTTCCTCTAGGACATCTTCATCCTTTTTATCACAACCTCTTTTCTCGTTTATTTACATAAGCTCACCATCACTAAGTTCCTCTGGCTACATATCCAGGTCTCACACAGTGCCATTATCCATACTCCTACAGTCCACGGTTTCTTCTCGAACTCTATTGGTATTCTTTATCTCACTAGCAGTGTTATCACTTTTACTTTCTTTGCTGCATTTTCATCTTTATTGATCAGTTCTCTCTTTTAAATATTCATTTTTGTAAACTGTCATATGGGTTTATCACTGAGAGATAAGGAAGCAACACAACGACACACTTTGCTGTCTGTGGATGAGCTGAATAACAGGCACCCAGTGCCCAGGCACTGACCGACTATGTAAGAAGTGATGTGATAGGTCACTGATGGTGCGGCACACTTAGTGATGTGTGGACTAAAGAGTTAGCAGTGAAATTATACTTTAGTGATTACATAAAACTTTCTAACAATGTAACTGAAACTTGAACTACCTTGTGTTATCAGGTGTTATTTAGCTAAACTGTGACCACTGAAATTTAAGCATATCAAAATCATATAAAACAAAAACTGCCTGTAGTCTATTCATGAGAGTCTTTTGAGCTGATTTGGATTCTGTTTCCTGCTGGGACTGAGTTATGGAGTGTGTGACTAACTCTCCAAGGGGGCAGAGGGTTGAATTCACAAGATTCAGCCAAGGTTTGCCATAGATATGCTCTCTGTCTTTTGACTCAGATCCAGCAATCAATGATTCTACCATTCAGAAATAGGCAGGTAGGAAGGTGCAACACCTTCTAGGTCCAGGCTCTTTAAGAAGAGGGCTGACCTATTGAAAAGGCTGATCCCAAAACAAAGGCTGAGACAGCCATTCTTAGGAAATAGTTTTTCGAGAATAGATCACAACTATGGCCCAAGATGAAGGAGGGAGGAGGGGGCTGGAAGGGGAGTGGGAAGGTCAGATCGAGGGAGGGTGAATGGAGGGATCACACCTATGGTGCATAATGCAAGGGTACATGTTGGATCTATTAGTATAGAGTATAAATGTCTTAACACAATAATTAAATACACGAGATGAGGTATATAGTAACCAGTGTGATGTAAACATTCCTAATTCTATATGAATCATTACATTGTACCCCATAAATACATTAATGTATACATGATCTATGTGTTTATGATTTAATAAAAATACATTCAGGGGGAAAAAAAGAAAAGAAAAGGAACTAGAGTTTGGCCCAGCTGCACAATTGAAAACGGTCTTTCTCTACTGAAAAACTATGGTGACAAGCATTGGGGGACTACATGGACAGTCATTATTCTTTCTTCAGGATCGTTTAATTCTCCTGCCTCCTAGTTTCCAGTTCCTTCCAACATTGAAGCTTTGAATCTGCAGTGATTCCATGGCACAAACTTCTAGCTGGCTACCATTTGCCCCTTCCTTAAAGAAGTTTAATTTTATTGGGGGTGTCAATGAACTTACCTAAAAAATTGTACTTCTCAGCCTTTTTTGCAGCTAGGTACTAGAAAAGTTTTGGTCTATGAGTTGATATAAGGAAAAGACTCCTTAAAGGAAACCGACTGGGTATTTTTTGCCCATTCTCCCTTTCCTCTTACTTAATGGATGAAATGTAGATAATAATGGCTGAATCTCCAACAGCCATCATTCATGAGATGACCTCAAGAATGGAAGCCCCATTCTTGGTAGAGAGGGGAAGTAGAAGGAAACTCAATATCCTCCATGACCACAGACTTGCTCTACAAGCAGTGGACTACCTGCCTCAAGACATCTGTCTTGTTAAGAACTCTGTTATTGGCCAGGTGCAGTGGCTAAAGCCTACAGTCCTGGCACTCTGGGAGATCCCAGGCAGGAAGGTCCCTTGAGCTCAGGTGTTCAAGACCAGCCTGAGCAAGAACAAGACCCCATCTCTAAAAATAGCCAGACATTGTGGTGGGTGCCTGTAGTCCCAGCTACTCAGAAGGCTGAGGCAAGAGAATCACTTGAGCCCAAGAGTTTGAGGTTGCTGTGAGCTATGACACTATAGCACTCTGCCAAAGGTGACAAAGTGAGATTCCATCTCAAAAAAAAAAAACTTATTATTTTGCATTTTTCATTATATCCAACTAAATCTAATCCTAACTAAAAAACATGCCAACTTCCTACTGAAGTTAACCAATTACAATAAGTTTTCAAGTCCACCCTCTCTACTTCCTTTCAAAATCAATATAAAACAATAACCAATCTAATTGTCACCAAGCCTGGTCAGTGTGGATGGTACTATTGCTCAAAGATTAGAGTAGGGCAGTGCCAATGGCTCAGTGGGTAAGGCGCCAGCCCCATATACTGAGGGTGGCGGGTTCAAACCCAGCACTGGCCAAACTGCAATAAAAAAATAGCAGGGCATTGCAGCGGGCACCTGTAGTCCCAGCTACTCAGGAGGCTGAGGCAAGAGAATCACCCAAGCCCAAGAGCTGGAGGTTGCTGCAAGCTGTGACGCCATAGCACTCTACCAAGGGCGATAAAGTGAGACTCTGTCTCTGGAAAAAAAAAATATTAGAGTAATACGAATTTACTGAGGCAGATCAATTGGAAGAGATGTGCAAGGGCTAAGGGGTTTCTTCCAAAATCCTAACCTAGCAGCGGTGTTTTTCAACCTTTTTAATCTCATGACATGCTTCAGCCTACAATTAAATTTCTGCAGCACACTTAAATTATGTTCATTAAAAAAAGTAAAGAAAAAGAAAAAGGGAATATACTTACTGTGCTTTGGACTTCTTTCAAAAATAATTTAATTCGGCTCGACGCCTGTGGCTCAATCGGCTAAGGCGCCAGCCACGTACAACTAAGGTGGCAGGTTCGAATCCCCTGCCCGGGCCCGCCAAACAACAATGATGGCTGCAACCAAAAAATGGCTGGGCGTTGTGGCAGGCGCCTATGGTCCCAGCTACTTGGGAGGCCGAGGCAGGAGACTCTCTTGAGCCTAGGAGTTGGAGGTTGCTATGAGCTGTGATGCCATAGCACTCTACCCAGGAGGATAGCTTGAGGCTCCGTCTCAAAAAAAAAAACAAAAATAATTTAATTAATGATCTTTAAAAATATTCGCAGCACACCTAAGATCCTCTCACAGCTCACCAGTATGCCATGGCTCACCAGTTGAAAATCACCACTAGTCGACAGCTGGCTTCATCTAAGTCAGTTGTTCTCAGCCACTACTTCTTGGAATCACCTGGAGTGCTTTAAACACTACTAGTGCCTGATTCTTCCCCCAGACATTCTGATTTAATTGGTTTAGAGTGCAATCTGGGCATTGAGCTTTTTGAAAAGTACATCAGGTGATCCTAATATGTAGCCTGGGCTGAGAACCCTGATCTAACCATTTGGCCTGATCCATATTAATTCAGAGCCAACCGTGTTGCCTGATTATCTTCCCAAGAGAATTATCTTTCTTGTATAATAAGAAACTAGGTCACAGCTGAGCTCACTGTATTTTTTTTCCTACCCAGGTAAAAGTCATGGCTTTTATTATCATTTATGTAGAATAGTTTTGCTTCCAAAGCTTATTTTGTGCAGTAACATTGTTTTATGATCTTTATGATCATACGTCTAGCAGTGGGATAGAGCCTTTACTTAAGTTTAGTAGGCAACAGCAAAGGAAGAAGGCAATAAGCTCACTGTACAACTGGGGAAGCAGCCCCAGAAAGAGCGTGACCCAAGGGTGGGTCACGCTGGCCCCAGTGTAGGGTCTGCCCCTCACTTCCCAGTACATATCTCTCATCACCCTCAGAAAGTTGAACTGCCTTATGGAAGCAGAGTAGATGACATCCTAACAGATGCAGACAGGTGTAGATTTCAGGGCCTTCTCTGCTGCCTTCACTGATGGCCGTGGAGAAAATAATTCATAGGTGATTTGGAGAGACTATGGTAACCACAGATAAGCCAGTCATGGCTAGCTTGAGAGGCTAAGAAATTTGTCTTCAGCTTCTCTGTCTGTGAGCTTGGCTTTGGTCCTCCATTCCCACATTTTTTTCAAACCAGGAAGTTGAAGAAACCACAGTTTAGAAATTGTGACTCCCCCAGGGCCGCAGGACTAGAAAGCGGCAGAGCTGGAATCCAAGTCCAAAGGTTTCTTCCTGACTCAGTGTCACTGCCATTGAATAACTGCAACCTGATTTAAGATTTTTTGGTCAAGAAAACCCTAGAGATTAGAGAGAGCCCTAGTTTCCCAACTTGCCCTTGACCTAGCTATTTGGCTTGCCTGTCCTCATCTGAAAAACATTTTCCTACCATATTGCCCAATTCCTAACTAAATTATTCCCCAACAGTGCAAAGCAGGAGAGCTACTCTCAGGGACAAAATCATCCCCATCTCTTTGCCTCTCTGAGCTCCTTAAATTGCCATGTGTCCTGCCAGGTGGTGAATAGCTCGAGAGTCGGCTCCAGGGAGAGTGTTCAAAGCAAGGTAGGCACTCCACAGTTAACTAGTTGGCTATTTCAATAAATGATTTGCACAAAGACTCTTTCTACTAAGAAAGTGAAACTCTCTTAATGCGACCTTGGCTGGCCACTTAACCTCCTGGTGCCTCAGTTTCTTCATCTGAAGATTCTGTAGATCTTTGAAATCTGGCTGTGTTCTCACCATGCATGAAAAAATAGTCCAGGCAGCCCACCTAGGACATTTATCTGGCCCGCCGGGGGGTTTTGCCACTGCTGCCTGTCCTGCTTAGCAGCGGACTCGTCCCAGGGCCCACAGTCCAGCCCTCCAACAGTCTGAGGGACAGTGAACTGGCCCCTTGTTTAAAAAGTTTGAGGACCTCTGCATAGTGCATTCTCGTGGAGAGGAGGGTTGTTTTGTAGATTGTGCCATGATTTTCAGCTTGAAAGATTCCCCATCAGGCTTATGAATAACTCACCCATGAAAAGCAGGTGAGGTAGAACCTGAAATTAGGCCTTAGAAAAAACCCTAAAAAATATGGGAGGACAGACTAAGTAAAATGATTTTGTATTAAGTATCCAGATTAAGTAGAATGATTTTGGAGTATTTCTTCTTTTTCTGTTGTCTATAAGATTAGGCATGATTTGTTTTTTGAAATTATCTGTTATTTATAAATATTAGTTGTCTGTTTTTTTGAGGCTTTGGAAAAAATAAGAAGAAGTTAACTGATGACTCCATACCGAACCTCAGAGTCAAAGCATTCTAATAATAGACATACTCTGATATGACAATATGAATGTTACTTTCTTGGCATTATTTTTATTATTATTATTGCTTAATATTTCGATGTAGCAATCATCTGATTTCTTCTCTGAATGTATTTATCTTTGTCTTTTACCAGGTTTTTTTTTCTAGTCCTTATCTTAAACATTGTTATTGTTATTAGATTTTAAGCCTTTTTAATTTTGTGAAGGCAAAAAGTGGAAACCTAATAAACACATGTATATGTAAAAAAAAAATATGGGAGGACAATGTGTTTTTATAGGATTCAAAGCATTGATCACCAAGACACACCAATATACATCACTACCAACCCTTCTTTACAAATCTTTCACAATCACATCGTGAAAAATCTGCAAACTGTCTTCAAGATTCTGAAAGGACTGAGTGTATATAGCAGATGGTACGTGGGCTTTGGAACGCAACAGACCTGCGCTGAAATTCCAATTCCATCACGGAATGTTCTCAAAAAAAGTTATCTTTATACCTTATTTTCCTCAATTATAAAATAGGTTTGGTAATACCTCCCTCCTGGATTTATGAATAATAAATGAGATAATTTCTGGGTTGTTGCCCAGATCACAGTAAGAGGCTTTTGGGTCAGCATAAACAGGGCCAGTTTTCTTTTAATATCACCTTTTCATCTGTGTAAAGCCAAACTCAAAGGAAGAATTATCACCTGGTGATCTAGGTAGGGCATCACTAGAGCAATGTTTTCATCAGGGGAGCAATGTTTTCAAATGAAGCAAAGAGAGGTGTGTGTGCGTGTGTGTGTGTGTGTGTGTGTGTGTGTGTGTGTGTGTGTGTAAGGAAGATCACTTTCCAAGGGCCATCAATATCCGAAACTTGAACCACCCTTTATCCTCCATACAACTAGTATTTATGCAGTAAAGGCTATGCTTTGGGTGGGAGAGACATGAGGGAAGTGGTGGAACCAGGAGGAACGATTTAAGCAGGAGACTTGAGTCTGGCAGGGATGGAACTAGAGAAGAGAGGACAGACCAGAGAGTTCCTTGGGAGACAGAATCATTGAGTCTTGGTAAATATTTGGATGTTAAGTGTCTGTCTCAGTGTCAGTTGTCTCAAGACAGACACCGAGTCATCTTTGATGCCCAGCACGTTTGGAGCTGGGGTGAAGCCCCGTACGGAGATGCTGAACTCCAAAGGAGATCTGAGTGGGAAGACACTGACTTCCTTTGTGGATGTCTTGACCTAGTTGCCTGAGGACTTCTGGGTGATAGTGTCCACCAGACGCACATATACAAATCTGAATTTGTATACATTTGGGATTCAAGAGATGGCAAAGGCAGCTAATGAGATGGCTAGTACAGGGGATGAGCCTCACGTGGGCAGAGTAAACAGCCACCAAATAGCTTTCTTACCCAGAGAGGATTCTACAAAAACATTCCTGAGAACAAAGGGTAGGATCCTGGTCTCAGGAGTCTTAAGGGCCATTTAAGCTACACTTCATTTTGCAGATGAAGAAAATAGGTGCTGTGTCCCACAGGCCTTCTCCAGGGTCCCACAGCAGCACTACCAGGACCAGTAGCAGGTCTCCTGGGCACCCCCTTATCCACACTGGGTGTCTCCTCTGTTCCTCCTTCCCGCTCTCTCTCCCCTTGGCGGGGATGGGCCAGGATGAGGAAGGCTAGAGGAATGGCCAAATGAGAAAGGAAGAACAGGGACAACAGAGGTGACAGGGCCATGCAGAGGGCTCTCACACAATAGAGAGCAGGAGGAGCTGATAAGTCCTGCACAGAAACCCCCACCTCCTGCTCAGCCACCCTCACAAGGGCCAAGGGCAGCACGTCATTCTCCGGAAGAGTTCAGGCCTGTGCTCCTCAAACTCATTTTGCTAGCGTTCCCCAACACGTTTACTATTAGTTTACAATTGATCAAAATATCAAAGGTACATACCAGATTTTTATACGTAGGAGTAAATATAATCCTTTTAATCAGATGAATGGGTTTTAAGAAAACTGGCTCATGTAACCCAGCATGAAGCAGGATTCAGCATCAATATTACTCCTGTTTTTCATTTTCAGAGTTGAAAATATTGAGAAACTTTGTTCCGATAAGGAAGGTGGTAAGACTAAAGGGAGTTTTCTTATAGTGATATCACTTGAACTTCTAAGATACAGGTTAAAAGCGTTTTTGTCATTGGAAATTATTTTGTATGGTCTGTTAACTGACAATTTGATTAGGCTCTTCTTCAAGGTCCCTGAAGGCAAAGAATTGGAAACCACTACATTTGCAAAAGGACTTTTTACCCAGTCTTTTTCTTTTTGAGACAGAGAGACCCTGGATAGAGTGATGTGGCATTATCATAGCTCACCGCAACCTCAAACTCTTGGACTCAAGCAATTTTCCTACCTCAGCCTCCTGGGAAGCTGGAACTACAGGCACCTGCCATGACACCCACCTAGTTTCTTTTATTTTTCATAAAAACGGGTCTTGCTCTTGCTCAAGCTGATCTTAAACTCCTGAGTTCAAGCCTCCCAGAGTGCTAGGATTAGAGGTGTGACCTGTCTCACCTGATCCTTACCTAGTCGTTTACTTGCTCAATACCTAGACCAATATTTCAAAAATTGTCCTCTTGTGTGGCATTCTCAAAGCTTTTTACACACTAGGGCAACACACCATGGTGAGGTCAGGACAGGTGGAAGAGTTGGCCTTTCTTTGGTAAAGAGAGAAAAGAGTGATTGTGGAAAAAGGAGATAGGAAAAAAGGCCTCCACCCTCTACCTTAGGCCTCCATCCAGGCAGCTAAATTCTAGTAAAGAGTAACATAAAAGTCAAAGATCTAGAAACTGAGTCCCTTAAAACTATTGTTATTTGTATAACCCCTAGAAAATTCTCCAAAATTTGTACCTCGGAGGCAGGGCAGGAACTAGTGGTAAGTGAGCTCCTTACTTGAGGTATGAAATTTAAGGGAATGCCAAAAAAAGTAGAAGCAAGATAAATAATACTTGAATGACATTTTTGTGTTGTTTTTGTTTGTTTGTTTGTTTTTGAGATAGTCTCAAGCTGTCGCCCTGGGTAGAGTGCCCTGGCGTCATAGCTACAGCAACCTCCAACTCTTAGGCTCAAGCGATCCTCTTGCCTCAGTTTTCCTATTTTTAGTGGAGACAGGGTCTTGCTTTTGCCCAGCAATCCACCTGCCTCGGCCTCCCAGACTAATAGGATTACAGGTGTGAGCCACCTTGCCCAGCCTGAATAAAATTTTTTTAAAAAATCAAAATTAATGCCCTCAAATCCATGTGAATTAAATGTCAAAATTTAAAGATAAGATAAGAGGACAAGCATACCCAGTTTGAAGTGCACAGGTCTCAACATGCCAAATTTAAGAGCGTTGGCGATGCTGGAAGATGGGTGACGATTCTCTTGCCCATACTGCCACCTGCTGCTGGAAGTGAGCAATGCTGGCTGCCCACCCAAGGGGCATTACAGCGAGTGCCTCTCCACCAAAATCTACACTCACACATAGAGACACCCATCCACTTGTGGGCAGTCACCCACTTCAGGAGTTTTAGAAAACTCACCTCTATCCAGCTAGAAAGCTAAGAGATTGGGAAAGGGGGTGTAAAAAGAGTCCAAGACTCAGAGTTATAAGACATAGATTTGATTGAGTCTTAGCTTTGCCTCTCACTAGCGAGACCATTCTGAACATACTACATCACCCTCTGAGTCTCAGTTTCTGCACTTCTACCGATGGAGCTCATCACCTCCTCCTGAGTGGCTGAATTTCACAAGATGCTTTCTGTGAAAATGATGAACAGACTGCCTGGCACAAACTATGTACACAGTTCACTACAAGCTCCTCACCCCATCCCCATTGATAAAATCAAACTAACATCAATTTATTACTGAAAGCAAGATACACTAAAAGACAATCAGAGAGAAAAGATGCTTTAGAAACCTAGACAGGGGAGCAATAGCAGTGGCCAGTGGATAAGGAAGACTTCCCCTAGGGCATGTATCTAAAGCTGAGCTTTACCATGGTTGGATGGGCCAGCTCATGCTAGGAGCCTGCCATTAGCCTGTGGGGATCACTGGGCCACATCCTGATGTGTTATTTCAGGATGAAACAGGCATAGCAGTAATGATGGAAAGGCTAAGGCCTTTGGAATCAGCCCTGGGTCAAATTCTGGCTTTGCTACTTACTAGCTTTGTGATGAGTGGAAGTCACTGAACTTCCCTGAGCTTCAACTTCCTTTTCTGTAAAATAGCAATAAGAGAACATCTTGTCCTGGGTAGATAAGGTTAAATAACACAACGTATTTAAAACTCCTGCAATGTGGTGGTCTCAGTAAGTGGCAGGCGTTATTGCTAGCATGTAGTTATATGGACAGCCCCTGCCTGGCTTCTGTAAAAAGAGGGAAGGTAAGGGACACACTGGCCAGGAGTGTTGGTGACTGTCATATTTGACTCATGGGCCAACTCCCAGGATGTGTTGAGGCAGAAGGGGAATGCAAATCTCCCCTGTGGGCAGCCTCTGCTCCTCACTCTGCCCAGCCCGCAGCAGGCCTCAGCATGTCGGTGCACACACACAAAAAAAAAACGATAGGAGGGACCCCTGCTCTCCTGGGAATTAGAGGGGCGTGGCAATGCTGGATTCCAACAGGTAGAAGAAGCTCGGAAATTTGAATAAGGGCTGTAAGTTAGGTAACAATTTCATGTCAGTGTTAATTTCCTGACGTTGATAACTGTGTTGTCCTTATGCTTACGTAAGAAAAGATCCTTATTTTCAGGAAATACACATTAACGTATTTAGGAGTAAAGTGAGATCATGTCTGCGTGTCAAAAAGTAATAAAAAGTTCAAGCAAATATGGGGAAGTGTTAATATTGGGAGATCATAAATTCTTGCAACTTTTCTGTAAACCTGAAATTATGCGAAAATAAAGTTATAAAAAGAGAAAAGGCGGTAGCTGGCCAGAGTTCTCGGCTCCCGGATTCCTTCACTCCTCCCTCTCCATAGCGCTCCTCTCTTCCCCGTCCTCCCGTGGAGAACCCGTTCGTGGTGCCCCGCGCGTGCCCAGCTCGCCTCCCGCCGCTCGGTGCGGCTTCCTGGCCAGGCAGCTGGAAACGCCCCCCCGCCCGCCTGCCCGCGGACCCAGCACGGACTGCGGACTGCGGCGCCAAGCTGCACCAACTTTATTTGCAAAAGAAGGCTCCAAGCGCACGCAGGGGTTGCGGCCGCAAGATCGCCCCACCCTGGCGCTACACGATCCCGAACTGGCAGATGTAGGGCAGCTGGTCGCGGCAGCGCTTGTCAAACCACTTGCCGTTGGCCGCGCCGCCCAGCACCGCGCAGTTCTCGGCCTTGCCGCCGTCCGGCTGCGCGGTGATCTCCGTCTCCCAGTTCTTGTAGGAGATGCGGCCGCCGGTCATGTCCACCCACACGCCCTCTGTCGCCATGTCGTTGAGGCCCAGCCAGATCTCGGCCTCGCCGCCCACGCTCTGGCGGAGGTACTCGTACAAGGCGTCGTTCTCAGAGCCCGTCTGCGGGGTGCTCAGGGTGCCCCCGCGCGAGATGCAGTCCTCGCTGGCCTCGTGGAAGGTCTTCGCCTGGGGGAAGGCTAGGAAGCACTTCATGTGCACCTTGGTGCCCTTCAGGCAGACTGGGAGAGGGGGAGAAAGGGCTGTCACTGAAGGTCACAGGGTCCTGCCGAAGAACCAAGTGCGGGGCGGGGGGGGGGGGGGGACAGGCCCAGGTCCTCCATCCCATACGGTCCCAACTATCCTATTGGGCCCCAACAGCCCCTGTACCCAGGCAAGAAGGAGGGTCTTGACCTTGCCTCCTCCCCACCTTTTTTTCCCTGAGACAGTGTCTCATTCATTCCCCAGGCTAGAGTGCCAGGGTGTCAGCCTAGCTCACAGCAACCTCAAACTCCTGGACTCAAGCAATCCTCCTGGCTCAGCCTCCCAAGTAGCCCAAACTACAGGCGCCTGCCACAATGCCTGGCTAATTCTTCTATTTTTCATAGACATGGGGTCTCACTCTCGCCCGGGCTGGTCTTGAACTCCTGAGCTCAAGGGATCCTCCTGCCTTGGCCTCCCAGAGTGCTAGGATTACAGGCACGAGGCACCATTCCTGGCCCTTGCCTCCCCTTTGAGGACTGTGCTATGGTGGACACTGCCGTGCAGGGCCAGGTCCTTACTCAAGAGCTCTTGGTGTTCCTTCTGCTGCTCTGTGCAGAGTGCCTAGCACATCACAGCCCATACCAGGCACCTACCTGCAGTGCCTGAGGAATGGGGAGTATAAGAGCCAGGTCCTCTCTGCCCTCTCAGCTTGGAGCCACCTGTACAGGCTGGCCCCGGGCCTGTACTACAGCTCAGCTCTTCCTCTGCCCAGTTCTGCTTCCTTCCCCCCCTCCACAGGTATGGATCCAAGGAGAGCCCCTGATAAAGTAGGGGCTTCCCTACTTTAGAGTTTCAGAGTCAGCTTCCCACATTGCCCAGCCAGAGCCACCTGCTGTGGTCCTCCTTCGGCCATACTCCTTTCCTAAGGTCAGGCCAGGGCACTTGCCTACCTAGAGACTAGACCACACACCCAGGTGCTCGGGACCGAAATCCCTGCCCACGAGGCTCAATGCTTCCAGGGTCTGCAATGAATCAGCTCTCCCAAGGGCTGGAAGGGTGGCGGGGAGCCTGCAGGAGCCCTCAGACAGAAGAGGAGGCGGGAGGGCTGGGCAGGGGCTGTGGACCAGGGCCAGCTTCCAGGCAGAAAATTCTGAGGAGTCCACAAATTCTCAGTTTGAAGCTGCCTTAAAGGTTGTGATGGAGGTACATATTTGGTCAAGTTAGGAGGATAGAATGTGTTTTTGTTTAGCAGGGGTTTTGGGGGTTTTTTAGCTTGATCTTTAATGGAAATATAAATTATCTAGACAGATAAAGTATATGCCTCCATTTGTCCTTTTGCTACTGACCCCACGAATGGGGCCTGAAGTGTTGCACCAGTGTCTTCCTGCAGGCTATGTCCCAAGCCAGCTGTCCTACCTCATGCTATCCTGCAGTGTGGCCCAGCGGCCTTCATTGCCCTTCCTTCCTGCTGGGACACTGTGCCATATTGCCTAAACCCCTTTGGGGATGACAGACTTCTATACTGGGGTCTGGGAGTGCTGCAGGAAGAAAGCCCTTAGCTTTCAACCTCCTTTGAGGATTGCAGAAGACAGCCACCTCTCCTAAGGCTGTGCCTGCACCCAGTGACTGACCAATAAACCCTTGGACCCAACTCAGGACAGTGCTGAAGGGTCATCCCATCCTCAGGACTCCCTCTGCAGTCAGCTGGGTCAGTCTTTCATGGAGACCACAGTGCAGCTGGACTTCTCCCTCTGCCCACCCTCCTTCTTTCTGCCCCTTCCCTACCATGGGTGCTGATCCCGGGAGCTAAAAGCCTTCTGGGCATTGTTTCTCAGGAACCCTGCCTGTGACTCTCTCTCCAACAGTCTTCAGTCAGTGCAGCTTCCACCATGCTGTCCTTACTCCTAACATTTTGGCACTCTGGCCTACTCCTGATCCGCTGACTAATGCACGCCTCCTCTTCACCTCTGCCCCTACCCTTCCCCCTGCTTGGAACCAGTCCTCATTATCTTCTCTAATTCCTACATATCCTTTAATTTAATTCATGAACACATTGAGGCTCCCTAAGCATAGGGCCCCGGCTGGGTCACCTCTGCCTCCTCATGGCTGGCAGAGACACTCCAGGTGAGTGCCTCCCATGCATGTGCTGGTTGGGAAAGGGAAAGGTTGCCTCCCCTAACCCCTTATTTCCTCAACTCTTTGGTTAAGTCAATAGGGCTCAGGAATGCTTGGGTGGGTTTATTGACAAGGTGATTTGTGGGTTGTGATACTAAAGGAAAAGACGGTGAGCAAGAGAAGGTCCCCAAGGGAGGTCAGGAGGCCCTGAGCTTCCTGGGTATCAGCAGACATGGAGGAGGCTGCTTTGGACCTCCGCATGTCCTGAACTTCCCCTCACCTCAGGGGCCAAGAGGTACCTGAGCTGCATTGATTGCACACCACATAGCTCAACTATGAGGTTGAGCTGACCCTACGAATCTCCCCCCATGCCTGCTTTACAAATGAGGAGACTGTAAAGCATTGTGAGTGGCGTTGTGTGCATTCTTAATATTCCCTCTGTGGTGGACACCATCGCTTCCCAACTCCTCTCATCTTCCTCCACTATAGAGGCTTTTGGAAAGCCACATTCTGACCTTCTCAGATGCTCTTGAGGCTACAGGCGGCCACATGATAGACTTCCGGCCAATAGGATAGAAGTGGAAGACTTTCACTTCCCTGATAAATGGGGAAGATGTGGCTGAGCCACGTTCTTACTTTGAATGTATTCATGATACCTAAAGTTGGGGCAGCCATTTTGGGACCATGACGGGTGAAGCTTCTGAACAAAATTTATAGCTGCCTACTTGGAGACTCACTTTCTGTTTAACCACTCTTAGGTTTTCTGATACTTGAAGTCAAAAATCTCCCAGGAGTGGGAGGCTGAGGCAAGAGAATCGCCTAAACCCAGGAGTTAGAGGTTGCTGTGAGCTGTGATGCCACAGCGCTCTACCAAGGGCAATAAAGTGAGACTCTGTCTCTAAAAAAAAAAAAAAAAAAAAAAAAAGGCCTGTTGCCTGTGGCTCAAGTGGCTAAGGCACCAGCCACATACACCTAAGGTGGTGGGTTCAAATCCAACCTGGGCCTGCCAAAACAACAATGACAGCTGCAACCATAAAATAGCCAGGCATTGTGGCGGGCACCTGTGGTCCCAGCTACTTGGGAGGCTGAGGCAGGAGACTCGCTTGAGCCCAGAAGTTGGAGGTTGCTGTGAGCTGTGATGCCACAGCACTCTACCCAAGGGGGTAGCTTGAGGATCTGTCTCAAAGAAAAAAAAAAAACTCTCCCAGGAGATGCTTTCTGGAGCCCCATTCCCTCACCTGCCACATTAGGGAAGCTGTCCAAAGTCATGTATGCTCCTTCAACAAAGATGACTGCATATTTTTGATATGTGGCAGGTGCTATGCTGAGGAGGATAGTGGTAGAGACAAGGGCAGTCAAAAGCAATCATGGCCCCTGTGTACTTGGGGCTAATAGTCTAGTGGGGGAGGCAGATATAAAGCAATAAATGAGAACATTATTACACACGCTGCGAGTGTGATAAAAGAAAGAACATTGTTCTGTGAGAGCTTATAAGTGAGGAGCCTGACTGAGATGGGGGATTTGAGGCTCTTGAGGAGGTAATACTAGAGGAATTTATTAGGCGGATCTTGAGGTATGAGAACAGCATGTGCAAAGGCCCTGTGGTGGGAAGGGCAGACTGGCACTTTAGCAGGACAAAAAGATGGCAAGTGTGAATGCTGAAAGAAAGGATCTGAGTGGGAGGAAGTGTGTAAAAGACCTTGGAAGTTTCTGAGGAGGCAGGAGGGGAGGAGAGGGCCTTGCAGATGGGTAGGCCTTGGTCAGAGAAGAGACAGGACACACTGAGGTTCAAAGATGTGCTGAGGCATAGTCAACGTGATTCTTAGCAGATGACTTGAGAGACAGTACAGCAGAGCCAAGCGAGGCTCTGCTCCTCTTGCCTTCAGCAGGGTGCTCAGGTCCAGGTAGAAAATTGGAGGGAAGAGGTGGTAACAGGCCTCATGGGTTTGCTGTGAATGAGTTCACTTGTACCGGGCACATAAGTAAGTGGTGTGTGGGAAATGGTGACAATATGACAGGAACGTGGTGGAGGGAGAGACAATACGTTGCCAGGTAGGCTGGCCAGACGGTGCAGGGGCAATGGCTGTGGCCTCCCTGCACACTTAGGCTCCACAGCTTTGTGGCTTTGAGAATTCTCACTTCACTGGTGCAGAGCCAGAGAGACCAAGGCCCACACCTGGCTCAAGGCAAGCTTTGCGGCTAACCAGCCATGGGAGGGGGCATGCAGGGCCAGGTTCAGGACTCTCTACGCCCCAGCTGACCCCTCTTTAAAACAGGGATGATCAATCCTGACCAGGCATAGTCATGGCTATTGGGAGAGAGGGCACTAGCAAAGCTGCTTACACACAGAGTTGTGAAGCTCCTGGGGGCTGCAGAAGCCAGCTGAGTGGAGGGGCCCCTGGAGATTCTGTTAAAAGGATGGGTAGCTACCCCTGCCCCACAGGGTACTCCAGGGGTCATGCTTCTATTGGACGTGACAGGTTCTTCTTGGAGAGCCTTTCGTCCTCTTGGGACATCCCACTTCCATACCCCCCGGCTGTGGCCAGATGTGTCTGTGCACACCTGGGAGGGTTTTGCAGACACGTATCAGGGGACCTCCCTAAGAGGAAGCAGTTCAGGGGTGCAGCTCCCTGAACCTGATGCCCTGGCCTGCATCGGGGTGGAGCCAGGGTGTGTGCTGGCCGGGGATGGCTGGCTGCCAGCCGGGGCCTTTCTCTCAGGTGCTCCTGCCCAGAGAGGCCACTGCCTGCACTCACCTGTCTGCAGGGCCTGCTGCTCCTTCAGCAGGGCCACCTCCTGGGCCAGGCTGTCCAGCTGGCTCTTGAGCTCCTCAAACATCTTCGGGCTCACAACCTCTAGGATGAAGAGAAGAAAATGCGTGAGGAAGGCAGAAGAGTAGTGACTGAGGCAGGGCAGGCGCGGGCTGGGGCTCCTCTCAGCCACAAAGGACGAGGAGAAACGATCCCCTCAACCAGGTAACTTGGGACAGTTTCTCTTTATCTGTCGCAGCTGGCAGTGGTCTAACCAGTCTCTCACGATCTTCCTTCTGCTGGGTGGCCATCTCTCACTGGCTCCTGCTCAAGTGAGTCCTACAGTGAGTGCACTGTTCAGGATTGTCAGTGGGGATCAGCTATGGCTGGGCTTAGCAGGGCTAGAGCCTCCAGTGACCCCCCTTCCCAGCTCTCAGCTCCAGAGGAGAACAGCACAGGAAGCAGGAGCCCTCCCAGCTCCCCGGTTCACTCCCCAGGCTGGAAGAACATGACAGACCAGCAGGGCAGTATGCCAGCCTGGGGCAGGCACATGAATGGCCCAGAGGTCCCCAGATGTGGGTGGCCTGGGCAAGCTACTCCTCTCTCTGAATTCAGTTTCCTCCTGTGTGAAATGGAAGCTTATAGCCTCGCCTCAGAGGACTCTGGAGAAGACTGAGAGAAAAGAAGTCTGGGACAGAGTGTGTGCCTGTCACAGCCTCTAATAAGGGGCAGAAGGAACGTGAGTTTTTCACACTACTGGGGCAGCCACAGCAGGCCAGCCTCTGGGTGCAGCCTTCTCTTGTGCCGTCTTGTGTGATGCTCATAATCCACCTAGGACACGAGTAACTGTCATCCTAGACCACTTCCATTCACAAACGAAGCCTAGGCCAGCCCAAAGCAACTCACCTAGGATGGCACAGCACCACTGGCAGGCTGGCCCAGAGCCCAGCTCATGTGGCTTCAAAGCCACTCTTCCCACCTGTATGATGGCACACAGAGCCTGTTGTGCAGGAATTGGCAGGGACAGGAGGGGAAACATATTTCTGTGTGTGTGCAAGTCACGAACTCTGGGGGTGGACCCCAATCTTTCTAAAACCCCAGGGCTTCAGGAAAGGCTGCATTCAGCTTGGGGCAGAGGGTGGGGAACATGTCTGTGGACCATCTGGCTGTGTTTGCACAAAGTCCACATTCATGGGGAGTGAGATCAGAGCCCCCCCCCAAAAAAACACCCATAAGATGCGTTTGCAGGGGAATCACAGACAAGACACAGATTTGTATCTAAAGAAATTAATGATGTAACTTATCACACATGAGGAAAATAACACCCAGATGAGCAAGACGAAAAGGGAGGGTTTGGGGCTGGCAAACTAGCCTGGGCTTATGTGTTTCTGCATGCCCCACCAGGGTCTCTGCCTCAGCCAGGTTCACCGCAGCTCTGGACCCAGTCACATGATTCACCAGCAGAGGGCGCCACGTGAGGCTGCACAAGTTGGGTAGTGCACAAGAGCGTTCAGCTGAGGCCACAGGGGAGAAGGCCTAGTCCAGCTCCTAAGCCTTGCTCTGGCTAGGCTGGGCCAGTCCAGAAAAAGGGGTGCCTTTCTAGAATTTGTTGGTTCAAAATGAGTACCTTTTGTAATCTGCACCTAGAAGGCTTAATGTGCAAAGGGTCCTCTAGGGACTAGCTAAGGAGCAAGAAGCTAAGAGCAGGCTGGGAGCGGTGGCTCAGGACCGTAATCCCAGCACTCTGGGAGGCCGAGCTGAGTGGATTGCTTGAGCTCTCAAGTTCAAGACCAGCCTGAGCAAGAATGAGACCCCATCTCAACTAAAAATACAAAAACTAGCCAGGCATAGTGGCGGGCTCCAATAGTCCCAGCTACTTGGGAGGCTAAGGCAAGGGTATTGCTAAAGCCCAAGAGTTTGATTTTGCAGTGAGCTACAATGCCACAACCCTCTGCCCAGGGCAACAGAGTGAGACTCTATCTCAAAAAGAAAAAAAAAAAAAACTAACAGCATTTTGCTTTACCCAAGGAAGGTGTGGGATAGGGGTTATCGCCACTGCCCTGTAGTAGGAGTCAGGAGGCCCTTGTGCTGTCCCTCTGTCAGCCTCAGATTCCTGACATGTGTGATTGGAACAGACACCCTCCAGGTCCCCCCAGTCCCTGTTCTAAGGGTCTGTGACCCCCTTTTGAAGCCATCCTTCCCTCCTAAGCTCCTGAATCAAGTATGGCCAGGTGGGCCCAGGTGCCGATGAGGTCCCCAAAGTACCACGGGCCCCCTTTTCACCCCATTCTGGAGGCCAGGATGATGACTTAGCATCTGCTGTCGCTTCCTGCCCTGTACAGGTCCCGACTATGTGCTCTCTGCCTCTTGGCCTGGGAACCAAGTGGTCCTCTCAGGTATGACTGTCCCTCCTCTAGACCCTCTGCCATACTTTGGGGCACCTGTCCTACAGCTATACTATTCCTGGGCTTCTTGAGCCTGGCCATGCCTGGGGGTGACTAGAGACTCGTGCAAAAGGAAGATGCTGGGACCCAACCAGAACCCTAAACCAGCATTTCCAGGCACCTGAGTTTTTTTGTTTTCTTTTGTTTTGTTTTGAGACGGAGACTCAAGCTACCCCTCTGGGTAGAGTGCCATGGCATCACAGCTCACAGCAACCTCCAACTCCTGGGCTCAAGCGAGTCTCCTGCCTCCTCCTCCCAAGTAGCTGGGACCACAGGCGCCCGCCACAACACCCGGCCATTTTTTGGTTGCAGCCATCATTGTTGTTTGGCGGGCCCGGGCTGGGGATTCGAACCCGCCACCTTAGGTGTATGTGGCTGGTGCCTTAGCCGATTGAGCCA
>CAUYQV010041864.1:0-39458 GCA_963574575.1 Galagoides demidoff
CTTGAGATATATTTTATTTCAAATTCTAGAATTCCCTATAGTAACAAAGGGCTCTTAAAAAACAAAATGTAAAAAAAAATGAGATGCATAAGGCCAGGAGTGGTGGCTCACGCCTATAGTCCTAACACTCTGGGAGGCCAAAGCGGTGGCTTGCCTGAACTCATGAGTTCGAGACCGGCCTGAGCAAAAGCGAGACCCCTTCTCTAAAAATAGCCGGGCATTGTGGTGGGCACCTGTCGTCCCAGCTACTCAGGAGGCTGAGGCAAGAGAATTGCTTGAGCCCAAGAGTTTGAGGTTGCTGTGAGCTGTGATGCCACTGAACTCTACCAAGGGTGACAAAGTGAGATGTCTCAAAAATAAATAAAGAAAGAAAAATAAAAACATGGGATAGGCCTCCAATCTTCTTATAATGAAAAACTATTTGTGCTATATTGCATAAATTTGTAGGCATGGGCATAAAAGGGAAATCATCTTTTGACAAGGGTCATAGCTTCAACCTGATAGCCAGGGATTCCCCAGACCTGGCTTCCATATGTAGTATATAACTATACTTCTTCCAGCAGACTCATATTGCTTTAATTCATTTACACTATGTTAATTTAACTTTAATAGTAAAAAGTAAAGATAATGATAAACATATAAATAACACAACATTTAAGAAACATAAGAAGTTATGACAGGGAAGCTTAAACAAATATATAAACTAAACAACAAAAGCATCCCACAAATGACTTTTTTTTTAATACACTGGACTTGATATCTTAAAGTGCTAGAGAATTACCATTAGATACTGACAGTAGTTCTGAAAGTGATACCTTGTAAATCCCATATATAACTACTACATAATATGTATACTAGTTATAAATAATATTTATGTATTATATAAGTATCTATAATATACTATATAACTTTATACTTATATATAATTATATATAATACATAGTATACAGTAGTATATACTATATATATTATAGAATACAGTTCATATACTTATTATGTAATATACTATATAATATGCTATTATAGCAACAAAATATTATACTGTCAAATAGAATTTCTATTACATAATGAAATATAATCAAATGAGTAACTATTTGAAGTTCTATATAACTCATTAAAACAACCACAAAAAAAGCAATCTTACCGTAATGCAGAGTAGACACCCAAAGACAAAAATGAATAATCGGGATCATAGTACAGATACACAGATGACACACAGTACGGAAGGATGTCAACCACCCCCACAGCAATGATCTTTCCATCAAGCCAGTACTGCTGGTGAAAGGAGCCATAACCACAATCTGGTCCATTAGGGGGATTCTCTGCCTATGAAAAAGTAGACACATGAACATGAACCATTTGACAAGTTTTTTCTTTATAATAAAAAAATCTATTAATGTATTATGCTTTTAATCAGGCTAATATGTCCTAAAGCTTCCTATCTGTGCCTATTATCTTCCCTAGTCACATCCTATGTTAAGCTGCAAAACTTTTTCCTTGTAGAAACACAAACCAGATACAAAAAAAAAAAAAAAAAAAGAGAAATCAATTTGTGTTTCTTTAAATATCTGACAGTAGGAAATACATTTTACAGGATAAGTAAATCACTATTAAATTGTATTCTTCTGTTTCACAAGAGGGTTAAGAAAGAAATAACCTACGAGGAAAAGAGAACATAAAAAGAGAGGGCTGATTTCAAAAAGGAGAAATGTCCCCATACCGCCAGCCAGACCTGTGCTGAGTGCCCCGTTACTGACCAGGCACATGAGTCCATTATTTTTTCTAGGTAAGTTCCTTTGTAAGTACAAATAGCTAGGGTACTTCTTATTAACTAGCGGAACATAAAATTATTTCCTCCTTACATCTTAATATAATTATAATCTAATAGAATAATTGAAATCTAGAGTTTACTTCCTATATGTAGATAAATGGTATTTTTCATTTTAAAACTCAATTTCATTTTAAATACAACTACTCTTAAATAAAAACCACACAGTGAAAATTATAAGGCAGTAGAAGAGGCTTCACTAGAGACTGAATGGCTATTAGAGATTAACAAATTATAACTTGTGCATCATTTTACATAGCTAAAATTGGAGACTGTATATGAATAAGGGCCAGAATGAAATAAAGAAAAATAAAGAGTAGTTTTGGTAATACCAAAACCAGGGGGAAAAAACTCCAAACCATCATCTCTCATGAGCACAGATGCAAATATCCTCAACAAGATATTAGCAAGTTGTATCTGACAATGTATAAAAAATATTATATACCATGACTAAGTTATTCCAGGTATGCAAGGCTGATTGAACACTAGAGAAGCAATTTTTAAAAGAAAACAAAAAAAGAAAAGCAATTAATGTAATCTACTATATCAATGGGCTAAAAGAAGAAAAATTGTATGATAATATCAATTGATACGTAAAATGTATTTAGCAAAATCTAATACCTGTTCATGTTTAAAAAGTCTTAAACTAGAAATGGTGAAAATTGTTACAACTGGATAAAGAACATATACAAAAACCTACAGCTAACATTATACTTAATTATAAAAGGCTGTATGTTTGCCTCCCCCGAAGATCAAGAACAAGGCAAGAACACCCTTTCTCATCACTTTATTCGACATCACAGTGGAAATCCTGGCTAGTTAAATAAGACAAGAAAAGGAAATGAAAGTTATTCAGAGTGGTAAGGGGGGAAAAAACTTTGTTCATAGAGGACATGACTATGTGAAAAAAAGAAGAAAACTGAAACTAATAAGCAGTTGCTTTCCTGTATGCCAGCAATTGACTGAAATTTGAAATAAAAAACACCATTTACAATATTACACAAAAAATACATATATATAAATCTAACAATATATACAGAACCTATATGCAGAAAACTAAAAAACTTCAATGGAACCAAAGAAGATCTAAATAAATGAAAAAATAGTGTATGTTTACAGATTAGAAGAATCAATATTATTATAATATCAGTTCTTCCCAAGCTGATCTATAGATTTAATGCAATCCCAACTAAAATCTCAGTAATCTGTTTTGCAGCTATAAACAAACTGATTCTAAAATTTATAGAGACAAAAGAACCAGAATAGCCAATCCAATATTAAAAAAAAAACAAAGTTGGAGGACTGACACTTCCCAGTGTCAAGACTTACTACAAAGCCATAATAATCAAGACAATGTGGTATTTGTAAAAGAACAGATAAGTACGTAGAGAATGGGATTGAACAGACCCACACAAGTATGTCACACCATCTTTGACAAAGGAGTAAAGGCAATTCAATCAAGAAAGAACAGTCTTGATAACAAATGTTACTGTAATAATCAACATCCATATGTAAAAAAGTGAATCTAGACACAGATCATATACCTTTCATAAAAATTAACTCAAAATGAATCACAGACTCAAATGTAAAATGCAAAACTATAAAACTTCTAGATGATAAGACAGAAGAAAATCTAGGTAATCTTCAGGTTTGGCAATGAGTTTTTAGATATAACACCAAGGCAAAATCCACAAAAGAAAAACTTTGGTTAAGTTATTAAAATTTAATAATTTAAAATAAAATTTTAATTTTATTAAAATTAAAAACCTCTGCTCTGCAAAAAACAACCAAATAAAAACTCAAGCCATGAGGTGAGAGATCTTACAAACAACATACCTGATAAAGGACTGGTATCCAAAATATACAAAGACTTTTAACATTTAACAATAGAAACATAAAATAACCAATTTTAAAATGGGCAAAAGATATAAACAGAATCCTCCAAAAAATAGGTGTATAAATGGCAAATAAACATATGAAGAGATGCTCAGCACTACTTCTCATTTTGGAATTGTGAATTAAAACAACAATGAGCTAGTCTCACCTAACTATTAGAAGGGCTGAAATCCCCAAACTGAGTATCAGTGTTGTGAGGGTACAGAGCAACAGGAACTCTATTCATTGACAGTGGAAATGTAAAATAGCAGACACTAGGAATTTCTTACAAAACTAACCTTCTCACCATGCAGAATAGCAATCTCAATCCTAGATACTTATCCAATTGATGTGAAAACTTAGGTCAAACAAAAACACAAAATCCTGCAAGTGAATGTTTAGAATAGTTTTATTTATAACTGCCCCAAACTGGAAGCAACCAAGACATCCCTCGATAGGTGCTAGGATAAATAAACTGTGATGCACCTGTATTATGGAATATTATACAGCAATAAACAGAAATAAACTATCAGGCCAGTCACACAAACAAATTAGAGAAACCTTAAATATATATTGCTAAGTGAAAGACATCAATCTAAAAAGGCTCCATTTTGTATGATTCCAATTATAGGCATACCTCATTTTATTGCACATATAGATGACACGTACCTTTACAAACGGAAGGTTTGCAACAACCCTGCATCTGGCAGGTATAAAGGAAACATTTTCCTAATGGTTTGTGCTTGCTCTGTTAGTATTTTTAGCAATAAATTATTTTTAAGAAATTTTTAGACACGTTACTATACACTTAATAGACGACAGTATAATATAAACATAATTTTTATAAGCACTGGGAAACAAAACATTCATGCGACTCACTTTATTGTGATATTTACTTTATTGTGGTGGTCTGGATCTGCAATATCTCTGAGGTATGCCTGTACATACTGTATAAAGCAAAACCATAGGGACAGTCAAAAGATTAGTGCTGCCAGGAGTTTGGTAGGGATTAGGGAAAGATGAACAGATGAAGCACAAGGGACTCTGAGGTGGTGAAACTATTCTGCATGATACTGTAACCAACACAGAACATTACAACACAAGGAATGAATCTTAATGTATACAAAATTTAAAAAAAAAAAGTTAATTAGGAGGTGGCAGTATCCCAGGAAGGAGCACAGGCTGTGACAAGAGAATCTAACTGTATCACAGTGTATGAAAAAACCTTACTCAAAGAGTTGAGGGTAAGGGAAAGGTGTTGACCTAGAAACTTTGGAAATGAAGGGAGTCTGTAAGAAGGAAGTAAAAGAAACTCAGCACATAAGCACTGTATTCTACTTGATAAAGTTGTTTCCCATGGGGTTACCAATTAACAATTCTGATACTGCTCTACATGTACCATGTATAGTGTATCGAACAAGTAAGTAAATGGATGGCAGACAACAGGAGTCAGGCTTCTCACTGCTGGAGTGTAAATTTATAGATCAGGAAGGGATGAAGAGTAGAATGATTCACATGGTAATGGATTAGATTTGGAGATGCTGGTAAGAACTCATGTTTGGCATAATATATAGATAACTACACATAGAAATATTTATAGATATGTACATATATACATGGGTTAGCATACACACACATATCTGTTTTGTTAGCTGAGAAGATCTAAAAGAAACAACACCTAGTAGCAATGAGCATACCTAGCATCCAGATTTTGGTGTCTAATACCATTCTGAAATAAAAGAAAGCAGGGTTCCTAGGAGAAACGGCTCATTCCAGGACTGTAGCAGGAAGTACACAAATGAGCTTGGAGCATCTCAAAATGCTCAGAAAGTAAAGAAGTACTCGAAAACCAAAAGTATTGATAGGGGTATACTGAAGGGACACAGGAGCCAACTGCAAGAGTCCCCAATGCCCGACGCTGGAATGAATTGAGCAACAAAATAAAACAGTCTTAAATTTATAACCCCAAGTATAAAATAAATATCCACTAGTCCCTACTGTTTCATATGATTGAATAAATTAATTAGAGGGGGAAAGAGACAAATCTCCCATGCAGAATAATTCCAAATAGATTATATGCAGATACTCTACCCTGAAGGTAGCAAGCATAACTTCCTATTACTTAAGCCCAGGCTGCACACAACTCCCTTCCACAGAGAATGATATGGAAGGAGGAGAAAGGAGTTAACTGTATAGGTGGTACAGGTAAGAGAGACTGTACTAAGGTACTAACAGTATCAGTGACTTCTCAAACTTCCATTGCTGTTATTAAAAATGTCATTTGGAGCTTTCATATGAAAGCTATAACCCAATTATAGCCCAAGAATATGGGGAAAGGGGAGAGGGAGGGAAAGGGTGGGGGAGGATGGGTGGAGGGAGGGTGATTGGTGGGACCACGCCTATGGTTCATCTTATAAGGGTACATGTAAATCTTTCTAAATGTAGAATATAAATGTCTAAACACAATAACTAAGAAAATGACATGAAGGTTATGTTAACCAGTTTGATGAAAATGTTTCAGACTGTATATAGAACCAGCACACCATACTCCATGACAGCATTAATGTACACACCTATGATTTAATAATAAATAAATAAATAAATAAATAAATAAATAAATAAATAAAATGTCATTTGGCCAGTAAATATATCTTTAAACTTTTAAGTGCTTTCACCAACTACAATAATAAATTATTAGTTTTAGTATTCACTGTCACACAGCACTGTTCTTCACAAAAGTCAATACCATTTCCTAGATATAGATACAATACGTAGAGTAGTGCAAGTGAACAAACAGAAGCACTAACGAAAAAGAAACAGTAAATGTTAACCTTTTATAATGACAACACTGAATCGACACCAATATTCTTCAGTGCTAATGAACTTGAAGCCTAATCACCTATCTCAGAAACCAGCATGCTACAACTGTAACAAAAAATAAACAAGTCCCTATATATAACCAATATAAACCTTCCTTTAAATGTAAGCCCTGAGGCTTATAGGAATGAAGTTCCCTGTCTTTAAAATTACTGGTGAAGGAGCAGCCACTGCAGTAACACAGAGACAGAACAGCTGTCAACACTGAAAGCCTGTCAAATGTCAGCAAACCTCCAAGTCAAAGCTAATTAGGTGCCTTTGAAATGAATCTAAATTGTTCCATGATTTCAGGTTAGGGTATCGTTCTAGGACTTATTAAATCTAATGTGTTCATTCATTCATTCACTAAAAAAATGCATTTATCAAGAACATAAGTGTGAATTTAATAAGTATATTCTCAATAAATAAATAACCAATACATTCCATTATCCCTAAGTATAAATCAGTTTTACTTGTACCAGTTTGAAATATTTTTGAAAACTCCAACTGTCTTCTCAGTTTCTGATTTTTATTTTATCTCTTATCCTTGGACCTCCTATATTTGGTAACCTGGCTCATTTAATTCACAGGCTTGCTCTCCTGTGAGTCCAGTCCTAACAAATTTGTCCTACCAAAGGACAATGGTGGAAGCGGGGGTCTTCCCTGTCTGCAAAGCACTTTACTTAGATATAGGCTGCCTCATAATTAATAGGACAGAATAGGCAATATACCTGTCTGATGTTCATCACTTCACAGATGAAGAAATCAGAAATCCAAGAGTCAATTAACCAAATGCAACAATCATAAAGCCAGGGAGTGAAAAACTGACTCACAAACTGGCCTCCTAGCTCCTAGATCAATGCTATTTTTATGCTGTTAAAAGAAAATCAGCTAATCAAACACATTTAAGTAATTCGTTTTTCAAAAACCTATAGTATATCCAAGTCAGTAAATATATCAATATCGATAATATTATTTCTTTTAAAAATTTTCTTAAAACTTGCTTTGCTATATTTCTTCTTTTCAACATGTTTTCTGGTCATTAAAACAAATGAATTATTCCCTTTTATCCCTTGTAAGGATCTCACCGACCTAATAAAAGAAACCAGATTTCAAAAACAGAAGATGATCCAAGTAAAGCAGATAAAAGGTATTTTCCTAAAAGTGTTTCTGGTCCTATCAGCACTATTGGTTAGTAACTCAACACAAACATTTTCAACAAGTACATGGCAGCTGTGGAGAATGGGGTGGAGGTAAATCAAAGATACTAGTTTCCTCTGCCTGCCTTGCAGCTGGAACAGCCAGAGCCCCCAGATTATTCACTTCTGACTAAGAAATTGAGAAAAAACTCAGGGCCTACTTTCTAATACCATAAATTAAGCTCGTATTTTAAGAAATATGCTCGATGTTTGTCTATGAACACACACACATCTGTTGAATCGGTTCTATCCTTCCACTTGACATACCTGACACAAAACTGTCATAATAGTGTATCTTTCCTTCAAAATCTATCCCTTAATTCAAATTATTTAACACCTGAAAACAAAGAATGGAAAAGTTTCAGGGACAGAGTAAAAAAGATAAAAATGGAAAGAAAAATAATTAAATCTGTGAAATTAGCAGAACTCCTGGTATGATTCCCCATCATCATTGAATAACATCCTTAAAACCTACTCATTAAACTTTATCATGCCATATGTGTTGATGTACTATTATTTGGACAGCATATATTACAGCTATGTTCTTGAGTAACTATATTGCAAATTTATAAAATTAACTATCAGCTAACATAAATGCTCCAAACTATACTCCCCATTCTAATACCTAAAACATTTATTTCTAAGTGGTCTTTTGAAAATTTATGGCCATAGAAAAACCTGCACACAAATGTTTATAGCAGCTTTATCCATAATTGACAAATCTTGGAAACAACCAAGATTTCCTTCAGGTCAATGAATAATCTAGTACATCCATAAAATGGAATACTATTCAATGTTAGAAAGGAGCTATCAAGTCGTAAAAAGACATGGAGGAACATTTATTGAAGGTATACTTCTAAGTGAAAAAAGTTAATATGGAAAGGATGCATACTGCATAATCCCAACTATATTACACTCCAGAACAGATGAAACAAGGAGACAGTAAAAAGACCAGTGGTTGCCATGTGCTCAGGAAAAAAAGACAAATATGTGGAGCACAAGGATTTTTAGAGCAGTGAAACCATTTTGTATGACTCAGTCATGGTGGACACACATCAGTGTATGTTTGTCAAACACACAGAATGTACAATACAAAAGGTAAACCCTAAACTATGGACTTTAGTTAATAATAATGTATCAATATGGGTTCATCATTTGTAACAAATGTACTACACTAAGATGTAAATAATGGAACACAAAACTGACCTAAACAAAGTCTATTAATTAAAAAATTAATCTTTCATGAAATAAGATGAGCAAAATGTTGATAATTGCTGCTGGGAGATAGCTCACAGGAGTTCATTATATTATTCTATATATGTTCAAAAATATAAATCTTTCAAGATATAAAGTTTCCTTTTTAGCTAAATTCCATTGCTATATGATTATATCTCATTTACAAAATCTATTCAGAAATACTAATTTAAATTATTAATAACATTCTTCAAGAACTATTCAGTAATATCCTTATCCTAGAGGGGGAATGTTAGTGCTCTCACCACAAACATGTGCAATATACATACCAGTTCCAACTTTCAAATTTCACTTAAAAAAGAATAAATTGGGGTTTAAAATAACTTGCCCCAAACCAGAAATGGAACTAAGTAAACCACTAACAGTGAAATAGTTTTAGGGAAAAAGTTTTGAGAAAAAAATAAAAACAGGAAGAGGTAAAGGATCACAAGTTTCAATTTTGGTAAACTTCACCAATCAAAACTGAACTTGTAGATAGATCCTGGAGATAGAAACTTCCCCAAACAGATTCTGAATCCAGAGCTGGGTGGGGTCACCACTCAGACCAAAGGTCACAACAACAAAGGTTAAGAAGTGTAGAGGCCAACAGGCAGACTGAACACAGACAGACAAAATCACATTCTCCCTCTTTCAGGAAAATCACTCACAGCTGCACTATAAGCATTTACTTCCACTTGCTCATGACCCAGGCACATGTACATTATTTTTTGTTAAAAATCAGAATCTCAGACCTCAGGCAGGCCCTAGTCCACACCTACTGAGTCTGGAAACTACATTTTAACCCATGCAATTCAAGCATGCATCTGACTTTGAGATACACTGGTCCAGATCATAAATAAAGGAACAAGCCAACCCCACTGGACACAAAACCCAAGCAGGGTCAGGAAGCAGGGTCAGGTTACTATCCTTGAGGAAGTACAGGTTGCTTATTTTCCTTTTCTTTGTCCTGTGCCTCATTGGCACTATGGCATTAACTGAAAGCAACCAAAATCATAAGGAGCAGGGCCCAGACAGATGACAACTCACACCTAGAGATCCTCTGGACACAGATCCTCATCCTGGCACCGGTCTAACTAATGGAAAGCCCAGATTTTGAGGCCTACCTTCTGAAATGTGATCTGGGCAATAACTTTTCTCATCACCTTGTGTCTGTCTTTCTCTACATTCAGCTAACCTTTCTCTAAATTTTCAGCCCAGAATGAAAGAAAAAGCATGACAGAAAATACAAATGTCTTACTGGAAAAACCAAAATAAGTTTTCTATAGTGGCAACAATGAAAAACAAGAAAACTCAACCAACTAAACAAAAAACCCAACATTAAATGATAAATGTGTGAACAACACATGACAAAAGGTTAACATCACACACACACACACACACACACACCTCTATCAATTAATTTAAAAAGCCTCAATAGAAAAACATAAAAAGAATATCATAGAAAAAATACAAACTGCTAAATAAGCTTATGACAAGATACTCCAATGAAATTCAATCAAACTCCTACACATTAATACTTTTTGATCTCTCAGATTGGCAAAAACTAAAAAGACAGGCAATACAAAATGCTAGCAAAGCCACTCTTTTTATTTTGCTTTTTTTTTTTGAGACGGAGCCTCAAGCTATCCCCCGGGTAGTGTGCCATGGCATCACAGCTCATAGCAACCTCCAACTCTTGGGCTCAAGCGAGTCTCCTGCCTTCACCTCCCAAGTAGCTGGGACCACAGGCACCTGCCACAAGGCCCGGCCATTTTTTGGTTGCAGCCATCATTGTTGTTTGGCGGGCCCAGGCTGGGGATTCGAACCCGTCACCTTAGGTGTACGTGGCTGGTTCCTTAGCCGATTGAGCCACAGGCACCGAGCCTTATTTTGCTTTTATTGTTTTAATTAACACCTAATAATTGTACACTTTTATGGGGCATAGTGTGATATTTCGATACATGTATACAATATAGAATGAGTAAATCAGAGTAATCAGCATACATATTTCTTACATATTGTTGGTGTGAGCATAATTGGTATACCATTTTGGGGTGGCAAAATCTGCAAACTTTACCCATTTAAAAATCAATGTATCTGGTTATGCTTTAATTTTTTAAAAGTTAAATATAAAAATGTACCTTTTGAGACCTTTCAATCTCACAAGTAGAAATTTGTCCTTTCAAAAAAATTAAGACAAAGACTTATCTTTGAGAGAGCTCACTCAATTGTTGTCAGTTACAATACTAAAAACTAACTCCCCAAACAAATAATGAATTGTTGAATAACCTTGACCAAATCTATACAGCCACACTGAGTAGTATTTCTCATATATCCTAACACAAAAAAATGTTCAAAAACATAAGCTGATAAAAATGGGTTAAAGAGTGATTGTTTTTATTATAAACAAAAACAAAAATTAACCAACCAAAAAAACAAAACCCAGAAAATGTGTTGATATATTTAAGAATTTTAAAAAAAAAATTTGTAAGGATTTCAAATATAAAATGTTTTTTTTTTTTCCAGGGATGTGCATTAGTAATAGAAGAAGTAATAGAATATCTGTCACATTGCTTCTGAAAAACCTGAATGAACTCAATGAAGACATATTACTTTTACAACAAAAAGAATAAACACTAAGCAATACATACACATAAATTATTTAGTTCACTGGAAAGAGAGGTGTCCTTCCAATTCTCTGCACTCTCCTCTATCACCCTCACCTTTACTAGGTCAGAAAGAGCTGTGTCTTACAATGGTCCCTTATCTTAATTCTCTAGGAAACTCAGCCCCCTATCACTAGACTCCCCTCCCTAAGTCACTAACTATTCTCCATTTACTGCTTTGAGAATTCTACTTTAATACATGGAATTATTGCATGTCTTTAACCTCTCAGTTAAGGTCTTTTAATTGTTAACATTCTGCAACTATCACATAGAAGGTAATATAATTACATATTGTGCAAAAAAATACATACACTATCTGGGAAAAAGAAAATAAAAGAGTTGCTTGCCTTATCAGTGCAAGCATCATGTAAATCAACAGGTCTCAAACTTTTTGGTCACAAAACCTTAATTATTGTGGACTCCAAAGAACATTTGTATACTGGACTATGTCTGTAGATATTAAAACTGAGATTTTTTTAAAATATGTATTTATTAATTCATTTGAGAATAACAACAGACACAACAATTTAACTTATCTTGTCGGTAAAAAAACTGAGTTTTCCAAAATAAAAAAATTCAATGAGATAAATGGCAACATTTTACATTTTAGCAAATCTTTTTAAATGCCCTACTCAATAGAGAAGAGCTGGATTCTTCTATGTGCTTCTGCATGTAATTTGTTGTTAATCATGTAGCCTCCATAAAACATTCCCGGACACTCATGAGAATGAAGTCAAAAAGTTTAACAATGTCTTGGTATTATGAAAGTAAGTTTGACCTTGAGAACCCTGTGAAAGGGCCTCAGAGACCCCCCAGAGGATGCTTGGTCACATCTTTGAGAATCTCTGATGTAAATCTATTTCTAAAATACAGGTAGAAGAGAAGCCTATAAACCGTAAAAGGGAGCAGGAGTGGCTCGAGCCCAGGATTCACAGTCACAAAGTCTAGACCTGAGCTCTCACTCCACTTCTGCATATTTGACCTAAGCAAGACAGTAATTTAACTTCTTTGAAAAGCTTCAATGTCTGCATTTTTTAAAACAGGAATCATGCTACTACTCACCTTCAAATGCAGTGAAAAACAAATGACAATATACAAATAAAAGCACTTTGCAAACTGAGAAAATTTGGGTCAGACTTTGCTTTGCGTTTTAAGGAGCCTGAATGGCGCATCCTGAAAGATTGTGTCTACAAAATTACATCAGTAGTTCATTTAATAGCACAGCTATTTAAACTAACTGCAGTTACCTCTAATTTCCTCATAAATAAGTCAGTGATGTGATTAGCAGTATTTAATAGCTCATATTCACTAGACTGCCAGTTGCACAGAGCTTTGAATGTGAAAGAATTAATTAGCAAAGCTACTTTTCAGAAGTGCCTCAATTTCAAGGATTTAACTGATAACAAGAAAAAAAAAATAAAGCTCACCTCCAACTATACAAAAGAAAAACCATCTTAAATGTTGGGGAAGGAAGACGTGGCTTCTGTGATTAATGAGCTATGCAGTACAATCAAAGGCACTGTGTAGAAATGACATCAATTTTCATAGGCGGATTCTGACTTCCAGTCAAACTGCTCCCAAAATGGGTGCGTATTTATTCTGATGAAGTACACCAACCTGCCTCCATGTACTTCAGTTATGCCCAAATACAGCTCAAAAGAACAGATGCAGGGAAAGTCAAATGCCAGGCAAAAGGGCTGGCACTTCAAGGGTCTTAATGAGGAGTTCAAAGAAAGGAGGAGTCAAACTCTCAGGGGCTTCAAGGGAGCAGAGCCTGAGTTCTCTTTTCCTCCAACGTGGCCAAAAATACTTATCCCAAAGGGTACCTGTACAACACAAAAATCAATGATTGGACAATAAATTAAATGCTCTGAAAAAAAATTTTTTTGAGAGAGTCTCAAGCTGTCACTCTGGATATAGTGCCATCGTGTCACAGCTCACAGCAACTTTAAACTCTTGGGCTTAAGCAATTCTCTTGCCTCAGCCTCCCAAGTAGCTGGGACTACAGGCACCCGCCACAACGACTGGCTATTTTTTGCTGCAGTTGTCATTGTCGTTTTAGCAGGCGAGGGCTGGGTTTGAACTCACCAGCCTCAGTGTATGTGGCCAGCACCCTACCCACTAAGCTATGGGAGCTACCAAATGTCCTGAATTTTTAATAAACAACAGTTTATGGAGGCCCCCAAAGGTAATTATTTTAGATACCTGATAAAAAGTCTCCATTGTTTTAAAATAACTTCTTCCTGCAATTACTTTGCCTTCTGTAAATAGTTTCATAAAACATTTCACCAAAGTTTGGATTCACTTTAAAAACAGAAACATAAAAGTTAGCGCCTGTGGCTCAAAGGAGTAGGGCACCAGCCCCATATACGGGAGGTGGCGGGTTCAAACCTGGACCCGGCCAAAAACTGCAAAAAAAAAAAAATATATATATATATATATATATATAGAGAGAGAGAGAGAGAGAGAAATACAAAGACATACTAAGCTACTATGGTGTCAAAATAGACATCTCTCTCTCTTTTTTTTTGAGACAGAGTCTCACTTTGTCACCCCAGGTAGAGTGCCATGGGGTAATAGCTCATAGCAACCTCAGAATCTTGGACTCAAGCAATCCTCTTGCCTCAGGTTCCTGAGTTGCTGGGTCTACAGGTATGTGTCACTGTTCCCAGCTAGTTTTTCTACTTTTACTAGAAATGAGGTCTAAATCTTATTCAGGCTGGTGTCAAACTCCGAAGCTCAAGCAATCATCCTGTCTGGCCTCCCCAAGTGCTGAGATTATAGGCATGAGCCCCCACACCCAGCTCGACATTTCTTAAAAACATCAAAAACTAAATTTAAAATTTTTAAATAATAATAATCTGTAATTAAGACACAAAAATTAATATGGAAAATGCAAACAGTCATACTCATTATTAAGATATCACACCACTTTTAAGTGATTTAAAAGTCGAGCAATTCCAAACTTTCTGTGAGAGACTAAAGATGGCAAAATAAACTTAATATTATCAGTAGAGAGATTGAGTGCTTTTTTCTTTTCCTCTATTTCACATATTTAATATACATGCATTAATGTTACAAGCAAAAGAGTTTCTAACAACAAGACCAGAAAATTAGTAGCACAGGTTGAGTATCCCAAATCTAAAACCCTGAAATCTGAAATGCTCCAAAATTTGAAACCTCTGAGCACCAACCTGACATTCAAAGGAAATACTCGCTGGAGCAGTTCAGATTTTGAATTTAGCATTTGCATTATACTTACTGAGATCTTAGATCTCAAGAAGCTCAAGTAGACTGACTCTTAGATCTCAGTAAGTATAATGCAAATATTCTAAAATCTGAAAAAAAAATCTGAAACACTTCTAAGCCCCAAGCATTTTGGACAAGGAATACTCAACTGGTAAATGTTAAACAGAACAGGTGATATAAAAATATTATCTGAAAAGAGATTACTGGGTGTCTTAGTCTGTTCAGATTGCTGTAACAAAATACCTGAGACTGGGTGATTTATAAACAGTAGAAATTTACCGCTCACAGTTCTCAAGTCCAAGATCAAGGTGTCAACACAGTCAGTGCCTGGTGAGAGCCTATTCCTCATATTGGCACCTTCTATTGAAGGGACAAGGCAGCTCTCTTCAATTGCTTCCATAAGGGCACAAAGGCCACCTCTTAGTAATATCACACTGTCATTAGGTTCTCACATATGAATTCTGGACGGACACCAACATTAAGACCACAGCACTGGGTGTTCTTTCAGTGCAGTTCTGCACTTGTCTAAGTTATTTTACAACTCTGTAGGGGCAGACGTTAACTTGTGGATTTCTGTTCAAGGGAACAAATAACCAAAAAGGTTATAGTTTACCAACCGATAAGACAATAACTGGTTGTTTTTATCAACCTAGCAATCTCAATTCAATCTTTTATTTTACTAAATTGTATGCAGATCTGTATCAGTATCTACATTATCTCAAATGCTCTTTGCACCAGTCTTAATGTCTTACTGGTTTTGCATTAACTAATCAGTCAAATACAATTTGAGATGTATTCATGCTTCTATTTGTATGAAGGTCCTGATTTTACATTTTTGAAAATTAGGCTTAACAGTTTGGGAAGTCATCCACAGGAAAGCTCAAGGAGACTGACTTACTGGAACTAAGTAAATGAGAAGCCACCTCACAATCTGTTAAACCTACCATCTCTTTTTTCTTGTTTGTCTCTTCTTGGGTCCCAAAGAACTTCCATGAAATAAGAGAGCTGCAACTCTGCTCACTCTGTGATTCTGTGACTTTTTTCTCCCACTCTACTAAGTTTGTGCCTTTGTGATTCTGGTTCACTCACGACCAGTGAATTATCCCCTTTTGGTGGCAGTAAGAGGTCGACTTGATTTATGATCATGGATGACAAAGATCTACTCTCCATGGAATAACAGATGATAGAGCATCTGGTTTATTAATCTGTTTGTTTGTCAATGTATTTGTGAGGTCAATCAGTTAAGGAGAAGAGCTGCTGAGATCCAAACTAATGAGTTTCAGTGCTTACTTTGGACCTATACCTGAAGTTATAGAACTGAAGTCAGTAACTCTCCACGAATCTCTGTATCCATGATTCAGAAAAGCCTTTAATTCTCATTGTGTGTTAAACATTTTCTTCCTCCCAAAGGTATTAAAAAATTACACTATTTAATCTCTCAAATAGAGCAGCTCTTAAAATAGATTTATACAAGTAAACATGTATATAAATATTCTCCAACTTCACAGAAAAAAAATTATTTACAGAAATTACTAGCTGAGAAATATTTTTAAGAATCACACAGTATACATAAATGAATCTTTGGATAAATTTTCTGGTTTAAAAATTTTGGTTTAAAGTACAAAAAAGTTTTATCTTTTCTCAGATTAAGTATAACACCTGAGTGAATTTAAAAACTAATACAGGCATACGATGGAAATGCTGCAGATTTGGTTACAGACTACCACAATAAAGCAAAGATCACAACAAAGCAAGTCATACAAATTTCTTGGATTCTCAGTGCCTACAGTTTATAATATAGTCTATTAAGCATATAGTAATACTCTGTCTAAAAACACAATATACATATCTTAATTAAAATCTGATTTACTGCTTAAAAATGATGACAGAAGCACAAAATGAGCACATGCTGTCAGAAAAATGATACTGACAAACTTGCTCAACTCAGGGTTGATGCAAACCTTTCATTTGTTTTAAAAAAAAAGAAAAACAGAAACCCATGGTATGTGGAAGCACAATAAACTGAAGAGCAGTAAAATGAGGTCTGCCTGTATATGTAGGAGGTCTCCTTTCTAATGAAGAGAGCAATTCAACTGAACTTTCAAAACTACTCATTGGTTTCCTAATCAAAAAAGTTAACATTGTTCCCACAGACTTAAGATTTTGAAAAATGTGTATTTGCGCTCTACTAAACTGAATTATAATTCCAACAAACATTATTCAAACATTTTTAATTATCATAAATGATGTGTAAAATGTACCACTTTAGGCCACACACAGGTGGCTCACACTTGTAATCCTAGCACTACAGGAGGCAAAGGCAAAAGGACTGCCTGACCTCAAGCACGCAATCAAGACCAGCCTAAGCAAGAGTGAGACCCTGTCTCTACAAAATACAGAAATCGTAGCCCAGCATGGTGGTATATGTCTACAATCCCAGCTACCTAAGAGGCTGAAGCTGGAGGATCCTTTCAGCCCAGAGTTTGTGCTTACAGTGAGATATTAAGATGTAATACACTCTACTGGGAGTAATAGAGTGAAATTCTTGTCTCAAAAAAAATTTGCCAGCAGCATCCGAAGTTTAGTGGTTAGGACACCAGCCACATACACCGAGACTGGCAGGTTCGAACTCGACCGGGGCCTGCTAAACAACAATGACAACTACAACAAAAAAATAGCCAGGCATTGTGGCAGGCACCTAAAATTCCAACTACTTAGCAGGCTGAGGCAAGAGAATCACTTAAGCCCAAGAGATGGAGGTTGAGGGCAGAGACAAGATGGCCAACCAGAGCCAGCTTTCCACACAGGCTCCCATCCAGAAGGAGAGTTAAAGAACAGAGTTTAGGGGCGGTGCCTGTGGCTCAATGGAGTAGGGTGCCAGCTCCATATCTTGGAGGTGGCGGGTTCAAACTCAGCCCTGGCCAAAACAAAAAAAAGAACAAAGTTTAGCAAGTAAGCTGATGGTTTGGAGCTGAGCCAAAAAAGAAGGTTGAATAACGCACATCACCCCTGCTGAGGCAAGCTGCAACCCCAAGGAAACAAACAGTAGGTACAAAATCCATGGCTGAGCAGACGGGAATCCGGGAATCTCCTCCATGAGAACATACTTTCTACAAACAAACTAGCAGAGTTCAGATCTCCTCCTATTTTATCCCACAGGAGAGACCCTCTAAAAACCAGAACCCCTTCCCCACAGAGGACCTACCAGTGTGCCATGGCACTCTCCCACCAGGCATAAAACTTTATGTATTTTCTACCTGCAATCTCGAACTCCCAGCACTCCCCTCCACTCTTACCCCAAGGTCTGGAAGCCTATCCCCCATGGAGTTCAGATTCTTGGGCATTTTCTCAAGAGGTATAGACAGGGCGTGGGCGGTTGCAGGTCTGGGCTGATTCTGCTACACGAGAGTAAGGAGAAGACCATGAATTAAGGGAACCATAGAGGAGAGGGAGAGGCAGTACCCCGCAGCACAGAGCAGCAGTGGCAGCAATGAGAACAATAGGGCTCACATCTCTGGAGCTATTTTCAAGAGATACTCCCTGCCTCTCTGGGCAACCAGAGGAAGCCAGGCATCTTCTGGGTGGCAGCCACTGGCAGAACAGATCTGGGATAGAAACGCAGGCCCCGTGAGTAAAGGGTAAGCCTGAGGTGGCACCTCCCTGGGCCGGGCATGGCAGGAACAGAGACTAGAATATGCGTGCAAAGAGACGGCATACTCCCAGGATGGAGCTAGGTAAAAAGTAATGCTTTAGTGAGCATATGACCAGCATAATCCTGTACCACAAAAGTAAACTCACTCAGAAACTTTTGATCAAATTCCAACTTCCAAGTGGCTAAAGGATTAAAATGTCCACTAGACTTTTGAAAACCTCAATATCCAAAATTCTACCAGGCTTATCAATATTTACAATTAATGTGAATGGCTTAAATTGTCCTCTAAAGAGACACAGGTTGGCTGAATGCATACAAAAACTTAGGCCAGATTATCTGCTACATACAAGAATCTCGTCTTACCTTAAAAGATAAATATAGACTCAGGGTGAAGGGATGGTCATCTATATTTCGGGCAAATGGAAATCAGAAAAAAGCAGGTGTTGCAATTTTATTCACAGATACAGTAGGCTTTAAACCAACAAAAGCAAGGAAAGATAAGGATGGTTACTTCAGATTTGTTAATAGTAACAGTCAACATGAAATTTCAATTATTAACATTTATGCACCCACCCAGAACGCACTTCAATTTATAAGAGAGACCCTAACAGACATGAGCAACTTGATTTCCTTAAGCACCATAATAGTCCCAGATTTTAACACTCCTTTGGCAGTGTTGGATAGATCCTCCAATAAGAAGCTAAGCAAAGAAATTTTAGACTTAAACTTAACCATTCAACATTTGCATCTCACAGACATATACAGAACATTTCATCCTATCAAAACTGAATACACATTCTTCTCATCAGCCCATGCACATCCTCCAAAACTGATCACATCTTAGGTTACAAATCTAACCTCAGCAAATTTAAAAGAATAGAAATTATTCCCTGCATCTTCTCAGACCATCATGGAATAAAAGTTGAACTCAGTAACAACAGGAATCTGAATACTCATACAAAAGCATGGAAGCTAAATAACCTTGTGCTGAATGATAGCTGGGTCAAATTATTAGAACCTCTGGGATACTACAAAGGCAGTCCTAAGAAGAAAATTTATAGCACTGCAAGCCTTCCACAAGAGAATGGAAAGAGAGGAAGTTAACAACTTAATGGGATACCTCAAGCAACCGGAAAAAGAAGAACATTCCAATCCCAAACCCAGCAGAAGAAAAGAAATAACCAAAATTAGAGCAGAATTAAATGAAATTGAAAACAAAAGGATTATACAACAGATCAATAAATCAAAAAGTTGGTTTCTTGAAAGGTCAATAAAATAGATAAACCTTGGCTAACCTAACGAGGAAAAAAAGAGTAAAATCTCTAATTTCAACAATCAGAAATGGTAAATACAAAAAAAAACAGACTCGAAATATAGACCAATACTTGGAAGCATGCCACCTTCCTAGACGTAGCCAAAATCAAGTGGAAATGTTGAACAGGCCTATATCGAGTTCTGAAATACAATCAACTATACAAAATCTCCCTAAAAAGAAAAGCCCAGGACCAGATGGCTTCACATCAGAATTCTACCAAACCTTTAAAGAGAAACTAGTACCTATATCATTCAACCTTTTCCAAAATATAAAAAAAGAAGGAATACTACCCAACACATTCTATGAAGCAAACATCACCTTTATCCCCAAACCAGGAAAAGACCCAACAAGAAAAGAAAATTACAGACCAATATCACTAATGAATACTGATGCAAAAATATTCAACAAGATCCTAGCAAACAGAACCCAGCAACACATCAAACAAATTATACACCATGGCCAAGTAGATTAAATCCCAGGGTCTCAAGACTGGTTCAATATATGTACATCTATAATATAATTATAAATTATATAAATATAATTCATCACATAAACAAATTAAAAAACAAAGACCATATGATTCTCTCAATTGATGCAGAAAAAGCTTTTGAGAATTTATAACATCCTTTCATGATCAGAACACTTAAGAAAACTGGTATAGAAGGGACATTTCTTAAACTGATAAGAGGCCATCTACAGCAAACCCACAGCCAATATCATCTTGAATCAAGTTAAATTGAAATCATTTCCACTCAAATCAGGAACCAGGCAAGGTTGCCCACTGTCTCCACTGCTTTTTAATATTGTAATGGAAGTCTTAGTCATCACAATCAGGCAAGAAAAGGCAATGAATGGTATCCATATAGGGTCAGAAGAGATCAAACTTTCATTCTTCGCAGATGATATGATTGTATACCTGGAAAACACCAGGGATTCTACTACAAAACTCCGAGAAGTGATCAAGGAATACAGCAGCATCTCAGGTTACAAAATCAACTCTCATAAATCTGTAGCCTTTATATATACAAACAATAGTCAAGCTGAAAAAACAGTCAAGGACTCTATTCCGTTCACAGTAGTGCCAAATAAGATGAAATATTTAGGAGTTTACCTAAAAAAGGACGTGAAAGATCTCTATAAAGAGAACTATGAAACTCTAAGAAAAGAAAACACTGAAGATGTTAGCAAATGGAAAAACATACCATGCTCATGGCTGGGAAGAATCAACATTGTTAAAATGTCCCTACTACTCAAAGCAATATATAATTTTAATGCAATCCCTCCACTGTCATACTTTAAAGATCTTGAAAAAATAATACTTTGTTTTTCATGGAATCAGAGAAAACCTCGAATAGTCAAGACATTACTCAGAAATAAAAACAAAGCAGGAGGAATCACACTATCAGACCTCAGACTATACCATAAATCAACAGTGATCAAAACAGAATGGTACTGGCACAAAAACAGAGAGGTAGATGTACGGGACAGAATAGAAAACCAAAGATGAACCCAGCTACTTACTGTTATTTGATCTTTGATAAGTCAGTTAAAAACATTCAGTGGGGAAAAGATTCTCTACTTAACAAATAGTGCTGGGTGAACTGCCTGATGACCTGTAGAAGACTGAAACTGGACCTACACTTTTCATCATTAACTAAGATATACTCTCACCAGATTAAAGATTTAAACTTAAGACATGAAACTATGTGGCTCAGCACCTGTGGCTCAAGTGGCTAAGGCGCCAGCCACATATACCTGAGCTGGAGGGTTCAAATTCAGCCTGGGCCTGCCAAACAATGGCGGGTGCAACCAAAAAATAGCCAGGTGTTGTGGTGGGTGCCTGTATTCCCAGCTACTTGGGAGGCGGAGGCAGGAGAATTGCTTGAGCCCAGAAATTGGAGGTTGCTATGAGCTGTGATGCCACAGCACTCTATCCAGGGCAACACTTTAAGGCACTGTCTCAAAAAAAGAAAAAAAAAGACATGAAACTATAAAAATAATAGAAGCAAGTGCAGGGAAAACACTTGAAGAAATTGGCCTGGGCAAATATTTTATGAAGAGGATGCCCCAGGCTATTGAAGTAACACCAAAAACACACTACTGAGACCTGATCAAATTAAAAAGTTTCTGCACAGCCAAGAACACAGTAAGTAAAGCAAGCAGACAGCCCTCAGAATGGGAGAAGATATTTGCAGGTAATGTCTCCAACAAAGGTTTAGTAACCAGAATCCACAAAGAACTCAAATGTATTAGCAAAAAAGAACAAGTGATCCCATCTCAGGGTGGGCAAGGGGCTCGAAGAGAAACTTCTCTGAAGAAGACAGGCACATGGCTACAGACATGAAAAAATGCTCATCATCCTTAATCATCAGAGAAATGCAAAATGCAAATCAAAACTACTCTGAGATATCATCTAACTCCAGTAAGGTTAGCCCACATCACAGAATCCCCAAACCAGAGATGTTGGAGTGGATGTGGAGAAAAGGGAACACTTCTACACTGCTGGTGGGAATGCAAACTAATATGTTCCTTTTGGAAAGATGTTTGGAGAACACGTAGAGATCTAAAAATAGACCTGCCATTCAATCCTACAATTTCTCTACTAGGTATACATCCAGAAGACCAAAAATCACATTTTAACAAAGATATTTGTACCAGAATGTTTATTGTAGCCCAATTCATAATTGCTAAGTCATGGAAGAAGCCCAACTGCCCATCAACCCATGAATGTATTAATAAATTGTGGTATATGTACACCATGGAATATTATGCAGCCTTAAAGAAAGATGGAGACTTTACCTCTTTCATGTTTACACGGATGGAGCTAGAACATACTCTTCTTAGGAGAGTATCTCAAGAATGGAAGAAAAAGTATCCAATGTACTCAGTCCTATTATGAAACCAATTTATAGTTTTCATATGAAAGTTATAACCCAATTATAGCCCAAGAAGGAGAAAGGGGAAAGGGAGGGGGAGGATGAGTGGAGGGAGGGTAATCGGTAGGGCCACACTTACGGTGCATCTTACAAGGGTACATGTGAAATTTACTAAGTGTAGAATATAAATGTCTTAACACAATAACTAAGAAAATGCCGTGAAGATTATGTTAACCAGTTTGATGAAAATATTTCAAATTGTATATAAAATCAGCACATTGTACCCCATGACTGCATTAATGTTCACAGCTATGATTTAATTAAAAAAAAAAAAAAGACCATGGCATTCTACCAAGGGCAACATAGTGAGACTCCGTCTCAAAAAAAATTTATCATTTTAATGATTTCTAAGTACATAGTTGGCATTAAGTATATTCACAATATTGTGCAACTATCAGCACAATCCAACTCCAGAAGATTTTCATCATCCTATATGGTAACTGTAAAGCCATTAAACAATCAACTCTCCATTCTCTCCTCTCCACAGTGCCTGGAAACCATCACTCTACTTTCTGTCTTTATGAATTTGACAACACTAGGTACCTCACGTGAGTGTTCCATACAGTATTTGTGCTTCTGTGACTGGCTTATTTCACTTACCATAAGTGAATCATCAAGGTTCATCCAGTATGTGTGAGAATTTCTCTCCCTTTTAAAGCTAAATAATATTCCACTGGATGTCTATACTATTTTGTTAATTCATTCAACCACTAATGAACATTTGGCCTGCTTCCACCTTTTGCCTACTGTGAATGCTGGTATTCTGTTCAAGTCCCTACTTTCAATTCTTTTGTGTATATAATCACAATTGCTGCATCATATGGTAATTCTATTTTTAATGTCTTGAGAAACTATTATGATTTTTTCCACTACAGTTACACTCTTTCATATTCCCACCAGCAATGCACAAAGTTCCAATTTCTCTGCATCCAAGCCAACAGTTACTGCTTTCTGGTTTTCTGCTAATTTGCCACACTAAGGGATATGAAGTCAGATCTCATTATGGTTTTGATTTGCACTTCCCTAAAAATTAGTGATGCTGAGAGACTGACATTTATATATTGTGTTTTATATTGGTTTAAACATGATTTTGAAGACCCTTAAGACAATTTTAAAATGTAAATTAAGGGAAATCAACAAATTTAATAAATAATCTTTGGATACCCTGGAAAGCTTCTAGGAATGAGCACAGAATCAATGAGTATAATCTAAAGTTTATGTACTTTTCCTTATTTATATAACTTTGGGGTATGTCAATAAACATGTTCATCTTCATTCTTCTCTTACTCTAAATGTGAGAAAAGTGAGAGTCGGTGTGATTAAAGACTTGTCCAAGGTCACAAAGATAATTTAGGGGAATGCTAGAAAGGAAGGACCAAAACTTCAAATCCGGATTTTTTCTCACTGGACACCATTTCTGTGTTACATTATGCTTACATACAATCACAATGAATTAACATACAATCTACTCAATATAATGAGTTAAGAGATTTCAGCAATTTATTAAACCAAAGGACAAACAAATATATATTTTTCAATGACATACTTTTTAGGAACTTAACTGCTTCAAAGAAAGCAAAAAGGTTCACCTTAATAGTTATAATTTAAAATTCGAAGCACCATAATGACAAAAATTTTGTCTCTGGTCAGCCATTCTGTCCCTTACCCTGCAATGGCAAAACTTTGAGGAAGGATTTACAGTAAATGTTTTTAGTAAGTGTGACTGGAATAAGAAAAAAAATTATTTCTGCGTTTTTACTATAGAACAAACAGATATGAATCAAAATATTAATCTTTAATTTAAATACTTTTTTTGGCATTTCCTTTTATTTTAAATCCTAATTCTCCAACAAAAAGACTTTTAGTGAGGCACTATCAAAACTGCTTACCATGAAAAGTTACAGAATCCCACACTTTTTAGCTTTAGATCAGTCAATATTTATTATTGTAACAAACACCTTAGAATGCACAGTACTATCTTTACGTGAGCCCTTATATAATGTCAGTTCAACTTGAGACTCCTGCCTTTCGCAATGTTTCTTATGGGGGAAAACACATTCCACAGTGATAACCCAGACTGAGAACTCAATGACTGCCAACATCAAACAAGATCAATGTCCCCATGGAAACTAATCCACCCCAGGATTTACTATTCAAGCATTTTCTGAAGTATTCATGCATATCTAATGAGCAATGAAAACAGCCAAGGCAGATGACCCTAATTTCAAAGAAGTTGAAAGGTCCTTAGAGCAATGACGAATACCACTATTTGCTAAAGGAAGACTGACCTGGCAAAAAGAATCTTGAATGACTTGGATTTTAAGATGCCTACACCAATCCAAGACCCAATGAGAAAAAACTTCAACAGGAAATTTATGGCATTTTCCTACTTAATGTTTGGCTTTCTATTCTCAATGTGCTTTCCTTTACCCTCAGAGTTAATTTTGGTCTATTTGTCATAAAGGATTGCTTTCCAGGAAAAGATTTCTAGTTGATATCATTTCCTGTGAGATACACGGTTTCAATGAACACTGGCTCAACTACCAAATGATAGCCAAAATCTAATAGGAAACATGGTAAGTTCATGCATTTACTTAACCAACATTTATCGAGTACCTCTGCCAGCCTCTGGCTAGCTCATAGAAGATGCTTAAGGAACTTACTGAAGTAAACTGCCAGCAAGGAACAAAGTCTGCAGTTTAACTGGTTTCTCTGCCATTAGCCTAGCCAGCAGCCCCACCCCCATGAGACTGCCCAACAGCCCTCAGACTCAAGTGAGAAAGGACATGCAATCAGGTGACAGTCCCAGGGATGTGGCTCCAGAATTCTAACCATAGCCTCAGACCAACAGCTAGCTACTTGCCTTCTGAACCTCAGGTAGCAGAGTATGGGACACAGCCTAAAAACTAGATGACTGTTTCCCAGCCTACATGACTAGAAAAACAGTAATTTCTTTTCTGCTTCTGATCACTCAGTAACAACAGCAGACTGCCAACCATTCTCTGAGGATGTCTAGCCAGCCCAGTAGTTACCTCTTTCCCCTCTGGCACTTCAATCACAGCTGGGCCTGCCTTGCATTAGACTGGAGAGCAAATAAAGGCTTCCCCCAACTCACTATCTCAACCCTCTTCTGGCCAATTCCCATTCAGGCCAGCTCTCTGCATATTTGATTCTCAGTGTTCTCTTTATTTGGTGAAATTATTTGAACTCCATTCCCCAGCTTAGCAAATCAATTTTCTGTCCTTTTCATCCCTTCACTGCTGCCTCTACAGTTCCCTCCATTTCTATAGGACTCAGTTTGGGGTAACAGTCATTCCTTCTTCCAAATTCAGGCCATTGGAAATACCATATCTGAAGCCATCCCAAGAGATGAAAGTTCAGGTGCTGATAGACTCAAAAGATGGTTAGGTTTTTTTGGTGCATTCCTTTTTCCAAATAGTAAAATGAATACTATCACTGGCTATTTGCCAGCAACTATAGTATCTCCACTCTTGCCACCTGCAGCTTAGCAATCAATGCAAATGTACACATACAAATATATGAGTCCATACACATTTTCTTCCAGTCATTCATAAGGCTTCAAGTGGGAAGCCAAGTAGTTCTCTACTCTAAAATAAGTTTGGAAAGATAGTTTCATATGCTACCAAAATATTTACAGCTCACATTATTTAGTACTAAGACTATTCATGGAATAGGTAATATTGGGCAGCACCTGTGGCTCAGTGGGTAGGGCACTGGCCCCATATACTGAGGGTGGTGGGTTCGAACCCGGCCCCGGCCAAACTGCAACAAAATAATAGCTGGGCGTTGTGGCAGGCACCTGTGGTCCCAACTACTCAGGAGGCTGAGGCAGGAGAATCGCCTAAGCCCAAGAGCTGGAGGTTGCTGTGAGTTGTGATGCCACAAGACTCTACCAAGGGCAACAAAATAAGACTGTCTCAAAAAAAAAAAAAAAAATAGGTAATATTAAAACTATCAATTCAAAGACATCTATTTCAATAAAAAATATTATCTTAGTGACTAAAACCACACATAACACCTTTACCACAACTAGAAATGTCACATAGAATACAGAAACAGGATGCCAAACTGAATCATTATCTTTTCTACAATTTTAAGAAAAAAATGAAGAAATGATATACATTTTTCTACAACTTTATTAAGATACACTTTATATATCATAAAATTTACCCACTTACCAAACTTAGAGAATTGTGAAACTATCACCACAATCAATCCCTCAAATTCTCTCAAGTCCATCCACATTTGGTCCTCTGTTCCTAACCTAAAGCCCAGGGAACTGATGATCTGTCTTCTGACTCTATACATTTCCCTTTTCTGAACAATTCACATAAATGGAAACATATCATAAGCGGTTTCCTGTGACTGTCCTAAGTCATCTAGCATGACATCATTAAGGATGACCACGCTGTAGCATGTGTTAGTAATTATGTCCTTCCTTTGCCCTGCAGAAGAGCACTCCTTTGTAAGGATGTACCACATTTAGTTTATCCATTTACCAGCTTGGGAACATTTGAATTACTTCCAGCTTTTGGCTATTACGAATAATGTTGCTATAGGTTGAGCATCTCAAATACAAAATTCCAAAATCCAAAGAACTTCACAGTCCAAAATCTCTGAAACATTTTGAGCGTTGACATGACACAAGAAGGAAATGCTCACTGAAGCATTCTAGATTTTCAGATTAGGAATGCTCAAACTGTCAGCATAATGCAAATATTCCAAAATCTAAAAATATCCAAAATCCAAAACACGCCTAGTCCTCAGCATTTTAGATAAGGGATACTCAACTTTTATAAACATTCATTCAAGTTTTTGCATCAATGTATATTTTCATTTTTCTTTGGTAAATTCCTAGGACTAGAATTTCTGGCTCATATAACTTTATCATTTCAAAGAATTGCCCATGTTAACTGTATAATTTTACATTCACCAGTGTAGGAGGATTCCAGTTTCTCCACATCTTGTCTTTTGATTATAACCATGGTAGTGGGTTTATTTTGGTAACTCATTGTGGTTTTAATTTGCACTTCTATAATGAATAACGATGCTGAGGGACCTTCTCGTGTGCTTATTATCCATTTGTATGTCTTCTCTGAATTAATGTATAGTCAAGTATTTTGCCCATTTTAAACTAGATTATCTTCTTAATTGAGCTATGAGGTTTTTTGTTATTGATATTAATTTAATTCCATTTTTATTATAGATGATTTAAATCTTTTTACATTTAATGGATTTATATCATAGTCCAGCATCTAATCTGTCTTGGAGAACGCTACTCGTGTACTTCAAAACACATGCATTTGGTAGTTGTTAGGCAGAGTGTTTGCTAAACATCAGTTAGGTAAAACAGAGTAGTAATACTGTTCAAGTCTTCTATGTTACTTCTAATTTTGTCTAAATATTTTATAAATTACTGAGAAAGTTATCCTAAAGTCTTTAAAAACTAACATACTTTGAGGGTTACATATTCTGAGGCTCTGTTATTAAGGGTATCACAATTTAAATTATTGGATTTTCATACCAAATCAATTGACCTTTTTATCATTATGAAAAGTCTTTCTTGCTTCAACGTTTTTCCTAAAGTCTACTTTTTCTGATATGAAGAGAGTCACTCCGATTTTTCTGTGATTTGTGTTTCCATGGTAATGCCTTATAGAGTATGGACTATATTCTAGACTTTTATTCTAACTAATCCACATCTTCATATTTAAAGTGGACATTGCTTTCTCTTCTTTTATCTAGGCTGATGAGCTCTAACTTGTAGTGTTCAGACTGCACTGTCCCAACAGTAGAGCTACTAGCCATATGTGGCTACCTAAATTTAAGGTAAATTTAAAACATGTAAAATTCATTTCTTAAGGAACTCAGTAGCCATGTATGACCACTGGCCACTGTATGGACAGGGCAGATATAGAACATTACGAAGCAGCAGAGTTCTCACTTAGACTTACATTTGATGTAATCATCAATATGGGTAAATTTAAGTGGACTACCTTGCTATCTGTTTTCTATTTGTCCCACTTGGTTTCCGTTCACTTTTCCTTCTTTTTCTTGTTTTTTGTTGGACATGTTTTATCATTGTACTTCATTTTCGTGATTGACTTAATCATTACATCTCTGTACTTTTTTTTAAGGTTGTTCTAAGGCAAAGGTTTGCAACAGGGAGCCATTTTGCCCCCTAGAGACATTTTACAAAGTCTGTAGACATTTTGTTCCAACTCAGTGAGCAGAGATGGGGGAGGAGATTCTACTAGCACATAGGAGGCAGAGCTTAGATGCTACTAAGCTTTCTTACAATGTATAAAACAGCTACACACACATACACACACACACACACGAAACTAGCCCAAGATGCAGATAGTGCCAAGGTTGAGAATCCTGCTCTGGGGTTTACTAAATCCCTCTCTAACTTATCCCTGTCTTCTTCAGGGATATATCACTTCATGTAATGTTAGACTCTTAAAGCAGTATAATTTCACTTCCTCCTTCCTATCTTGTGACTGTTGTCACATAATAGCTGTGATACTAAACACCTAATCTACCTGTCTGGGTTCAACCTTCTTCATAAGAAAATTGGGACTATATACCTCATGGACATTCTTTAAGAACTAAAATAAGGAAATTGCTCAGCACAGTACCTCCACATCATCAGTGCTACTTCTCAGTAAGTTATCATAATTATTAATACAAAAGATTTTAACTGATATGAAACAAAGCAATAGGTCATACCTAAAGAGAAACTTAAGTGGCCTATATTCACACACAGTTTAATTTTTGTTATAAACTCCTGGCCTGTAGCTTTCTAACTCCAAAAATGATAATGAGACTGCACCCTACTGGACTGGCTGGCAAAGTTTGACTGAGAAGAGAATTTCAAGAATCTTTTGGCCTCTGATATATAATCCTTTTTATTTACCTACATTTAATTGAAGACATCTGTAAGTGGTGCCACACAAATGTAACTCAGACTTAGAAATGTCAATAAAAATGTCTGTAAGGCAGAGGTCCGATGTAAACCTGGCAGGGGAGTGCACATCAGCAGCTACAGAGCCACATGAAATTAGGAATATAATGGAAATATGTTGCCTGACTTGACGAGGTGATAAAAGCTCTTTTCCCATAAAGCTTAATGAGCTCTATTAGTCTTTAGCTTACAGGAATGTAAAAAGGTCAGCCCCACAGAGGGAAGTAACTGACTCTGCACACATGGTCCATTCAAATGACAACATATCAAATTACTGATGTAATTACTATAACCTGACAATTTCATTAGATTCATGTGGCAGTTAACTGTTTAGGACTTATAACAAAGGAACATGGTTCATTCGTAGTAGTTTTGTGGAGAAAGTGAAGTTTAAAGCCTACTTAATTTTCTATTCCAAGTCTCACGTATTTTACTATCTCTAACAGAATTAGTTTTCTGTATTCGAAATTTTAAAAGGTGCTGAGATTTATCATATTTATAATTTTCCTTCTTCAGCTAATTTAGAAGCTTAGAAAAATCAAACATTTAGAGGCTCCCACCTTGGCTTTGCTTTGGCTCTCAGGTGCTGCGTGGTGGCACAGGAAGCCCATGCTGAGCTCAGCACCGCTGGAAGGGTTTGGGGGTAGATGCCACTAAGTCATTCCACTAAGGCCTCTGTGGAATTCCCGACTAGAAAAATATCAACAGAAAGCCCTCAAAGTATTTCCCATTGAGAAAAGAGAAGCACATTGGTCATTTTTAATTTTTATTTCTCTTCCTCCCTCATGTCCATAAGCCCAGTAATAAAAACAATCAGTTTAGCCAAGATAAACTACAATGTCAGATAGTTAAGTAGAGAAATCAGAAGAGGACAGAAACGATCACTAAACTTTGAACATGACACTTTCCCTCTACTGTTCACAAAGATTAAAGCTTCCACACACATATTTCTAATATTTAATCAAAGTAGTGAGACACATTTAAAAATATGTATTTGTCTGGTACACTCAGATGTAGTCCTATCTGTCAATGACAGCACCCAGAGATGAAAATGACAAAGCTCCCGATCTTAAGTAGCTGCAATCCAGCTGGGAAGACAGACTATTAACCATATTAAAATATAAATATTAGACTTTGTCTGGTTTTAGCTGAGTCCTGTCAAATTATAGATAAAATACTACTTCTAGTCTCACTCATTTGTTCGTTCATTCATTGCACACATATTTACTGACTCAGTCCCTGCCATGCGCTACTTATTGTACTAAGAATGAAAACACAAGGAGACAAAAACAGAGTCCTCCCTCACTCATTGAGCTTATGTCTGAGAGAAGTCTCTTGACGGTCTATTTAGAAGCATCTTTGCCCCTGGTTAGTAATATCTTCAAATTACTACTCCACCAGTGAAGGGGACATCAGCTTCCAACCTCCTTATTCAGTCCCCTGCACAGAGAGGCCCATCTGGCCTAACTGCCCTTTGCTAAAAACCCTTATTCCTGGTTACTTCTCTAAGCTCTTGCTAAATAATGTTAAACAGTATTAACATTATCTGTTCATGTAAGTTCCTGCCAGCTCCTTTTTTTCAAGGATAAACCCTGTTTCTATATGAAAGCAAAGAGACTTTACCAACGTATGTCTGTTAAACACTGATTACAATAACCATTGCCAAAAAGTAACCAATTACCTCTATTGTGGGTCCTTTATTTAACAGCTTATACTTGCTTTTAACAGTTTGTCTAGCTCCTTCATAATTTCTGTGTGCTTAAATGGTTTGGGCTTTTATCATCCTGGGGTTTTTTTGAGATTAAGTCTTGCTCTGTCACCTGGGTAAAATGCAGTGGTGACATGATAGCTCACTGCAACCTCAAATTCCTGGACTCAAGTGCTCCTCCTGCCTCAGGCTGGTGAGTAGCTGCATCTACAGGCATGTACCACCACCCACAGCTAATTTTTTTTCTATTTTTGATAGACACGGTGTCTGACTCTTGCTCAGGCTGGTCTCCAACTCCTCAAGCAATCTTTCTGCCTTGCCTCCCAAAATGCTAGCATTATAGGCTGAGCCACTGGGCCTGGCCTAAAATGGTTTTTAAATTGAGATCTGCACGCATAATTTTGTACCCTACTTTTATCTCCTAATATGTCAAAGGCATTTTATAGTTATTATTCATCAATATATAGCCATGAACCATATCCATTTTAATGGCTGTGGGTTCTATCATTTAGCTGTATCTTAATTTATTTGACCTTGACCTATAATCTAAATGTTTATGATGATTTTTGCCACTATAAATAATATTGTAATAAAAATTTTAATGCAAATTTTATCCTTATCTTGATTTCCTCTCTGGCAGTGATTCTGAAAATTATAAGACCACAAGGCATGACAGTAAAACCTTTAACATATATAACCAAACTGTCTTCTGTAAAGGATTAAGTTTATAAATATGGCATCTAATTACATCTTATCAGGAATTCACTTTAAAAAAAGATACTTCAGGCTCAGCGCCTGTGGCTCAATCAGCTAAGGCGCCAGCCACGTATACCTAAGGTGGTGGGTTCGAATCCCCAGCCCAGGCCCGCCAAACAACAATGATGGCTGCAACCAAAAAATTGCCAGGCGTTGTGGCAGGCGCCTGTGGTCCCAGCTACTTGGGAGGCAGAGTCAGGAGACTAGCTTGAGCCCAAGAGTTGGAGGTTGCTATGAGCTGTGATGCCATGGCACTCTACCCAGGGGGATAGCTTGAGGCTCCATCTCAAAAAAAAAGATACTTTGATAGTTACAAAAGCGTATGTTGTTTTAAACTTCATTTCTTTGATTATTAACAGCGGCAAACATTAAAAACATATTTATTAACATTTGTATTTCATCTTATCAAGTACCTGTAAAATGCAACAAAACTTCATGCAAAAGAAATTAGTTTTTTTAATTCTAAAAGTTTATATTAAGTACAATAACCCTTTTATCATACTTTCCCCAATTGCCTTTAACTATATTTGTTTTCAGGTACAAAAATATGGATCATCACATAATCAAGTTAAATGTTTCCATCTTTTCCCTTGTGATACTTCCCATTGCTTCTGTGGCTAGAACATGCTTCCTCAACTAAAGAGCAGATTATAAAATTTATATAGTCCACAAGTTTACTGTGGCTAAATTTTTGCTTTACAGCTATCTCTTATTTAAAATTCTATGTGGCTGGCATGGTGCTTAGTGTTTGCCACAAACCATCTCATTTAGTCTTAATGACCTATAAGTATCAGTATCTCCATTTTTAGATTACAAAATGGCAGCTTAGAAGGATTAAATGACTTGCCCATAGGTCACTCAAGTCCCTCTCACTTTAAGGCCCAGAATCTTTGCACTATGTCACTTTGCTTCCCCACTGATACTGGATATTTAGAAAACGTGACCAGACCTGGATGTACTGGCCTCCTGGTCTAGCCCATTATTCCTGGTGATTGCTCACACTGGCCACCCTGTGCATCAACATCAACAATAGCTTCAATAATTGAATGAACATAATGGTACAGACACAGAAAAGAAAACAACTGCCTCTACACGGCAAGGTCAGAGATGAGTCTCCCAGAGGACACAGTACCTACCCTGTACAAGAATATGAAAATGGGGAAATGGTGCATAAAGTGAAATGAACAACAGGCGCAAAGGGAAGGACAAGTGAAGGTCAAGGAGCAGAGTGGGACTCAAGCACAGCCTAAGAGGAGAATATCAAATTTTACTGACTTGAACAGTACAGTTATAACTGCTCCCATTTCCACTGCCTCACTTGACAGGTAGAAACTATTATTCGTACTTAAAAGACAAGAGAAAACTGAGGTTTAAGAAAGTTGTGATTTGCCAGTGTCATTTGGCTAGTAAGTGGACACATGCTCCTCAACTCAGTTTTGGCTCCAACTCCCATCACCTCTCCACACATTCTGCTTCTTCCTCTTCTCTTTTTCCAAGTCTTACCAATCATTTAAGTTTTTCTGCAACTGCAGCCCACAATATCTGGTTCTCTAAAACACCTAATAATTTTTCTTTATCTCATGATTTTAAAACTATTTTCTCAGTTCTACTGAGAACCATAGGAGGAGTAAATGAAAAAAGAAACCCAGAATAGTGCCTGTGTTATAACAAAAGTTCAATAAACTTAATTCTTTTTGCTCTTTTCTCATCAATTCACAAATTTAAAAACGGTCTCCCAAAACCGACAAAACTCCTTTGATGCTAGCCTTTGCCTGTGATTTCTCCAGCTGTCTTTTAATGCCAGGGCAATTGATAGAGAATAAGGCTGATGTTAAACAAACTATTATGGGAGTTATCAAGATATAAAGAGACTCTTTAAAAAGAAAGACTAATTTCTTTCTACATATTGAAAAAGAAAATGTACTTATTAAAAGAGGCAACAACCTGTTAAGAAGGAGAATAGCTATACCTTTTAGGAACTTTTATTAAAACTTTAAAAAGGCCACATTCACCCCCATTACTGTTATTGAAGAATATATATGTCACACCAAAATGATCAATCCTAAATTATGAAATAAATGTATAATGTAAGATACCAACAGTGGTGTTCAATTAGCAATACTGGTATTAAGGTCACTGAGCAAACACTTACCTCCAAAGGTGAACTGCAAAGGAATCTTGTGAACTGCAGAGTCAAATTCGAACACAAGCAATTTCATCCAGTAAATGGACAGCAAAAAAGAACACAGAGAAAAAAGAAAAACTATTATACGATGTTCTAGTAAAACCATCTAAAGTAAACTCAAAGATCTATATTAAATCAGTAACTTAGTATGCTGTATAAATCATCCACAGAGTACAGAAAGGTTCAACCAAGCCCATAGCAGGTATACAACTGTGTGAATAAGTTTAAATAAACATTCTTAAAAATCTGTAGAAAGGCAAATAAAGCACAACAAATTAGTCCTAGAATATTTTAACTTTCATTTCAATTAAAATGAAATAGAATAAAAACCCCCTTAAAGGGAGGAATCAACAATCTTCCAGACTCTAAATGCAATACGTCAAGTTCAGCAAATGCCAAGTGAGGAAGAAGATATAAACCAAAGGGGAGAGCAAGAACAGGGGAGATAAAGATGTCAAGATGAGTGGTTCATGCCATCATGATAGTAACTCATGATGTTGTCAGGGATGTCACTGACAGAAGCAACATTTCAAATCCTTTGAAATTTACTATATAGTAATAACACACCCAAATAATACAAACTCTTGATCTTCCTAACTACAATACAATGCAATTACTATCAGTGATTTCTAAAATATCACTAATGCATGCCAAAACCATGCAATTAATTATCATTATCTAGGCCTTAGAAAATAGTATATATTAAAGTACAGAGACTGTAAGAACTTTTTCTTAATTTATACATCAACATACAATTCAATTATACTAGCTGTTAAGAGAACTTTCTGAAAGTGCAAGATATACCAAAATTTTAAGTTTTCACAATGCCAATACAAAATAAATAATTTTACTGAAATTGAAAATGCAGACTTTGTGGTGTTGGATTCTTTTACAGTAGCTCAAACTAAGATAATCCCTACTCTTCCTTTCAAGAGTAAAAAGTGCTAGTTGAAAGACTAACCAGTTTTATCACTGGAGAAAAATGAGGCATAGTAAATTTTTATTTTACAATCATATATTTGATACTATAAGGTTGCTTTGCTTATGTATGTTAACTATGTATACAGATACTTTTGAATTTGTAAGTAGTTAATGTTCAATAGTAACTGACGTATCAATTAGGATGGAAGTTACTTTAAGTAAAAATAAAGAGAAGCATATAAATAGCATATAAATACTCTCTAAAATAACTAACGTCTCCTTGAAGCTCCAATAATCTACACACATCTGGGGCATGTGTATGCATTCAACATTTTTCATGTCACAGCTTTTTCATAAGAGACCTAAAAATTCTCTGTTTCAAGCTGCCAAAAAATGAAATACATAAATAAAAGCCTTCAATCCCAAAGCAGTAAAAACAGAATAACAAATCACAAGACACACATCCACACTCCTATTCCCAGGACATGAAAAAGATTTCAAAAAATGACTCTTCTCTATTAGTGTGCCAGTAAAACTCACTGCTATTTCATGTTTCACTTGGATTACTTAAATTCTTTCATAATGCAATTAAACATATTCTATTCAGTCCAAATGGTAATACTTTGAAAAAAGACAATTATAAAAAAGCAAATATAAAGTTGCAAACTACCTATTATGGACTCACTGCAATTGATAGGAGAAATAGATCCCTTTTAATAAATACTACCATGTCTGATCAGCATAAGAAAAGACTATGTATGGCTCAATTCTGTTGTGATCCTGAAACTTCTAATAAAGTCTATATTTTTAAAAAGGACTACAGCCACAAATGGTAGCCCCCATGAATACCACTTTCCTTATATCTGTCTTTCTGTTGAGAGCATGATTTCTTACAATCCTCTTTAATATGGACAGCAATCAAGAGCAAGCAGGATACCACTTTTCTAATATAGCTACACTAATAGGATGATTTAATAAGAAATAATGGTATACTTAATTGGTTTAAGATAAAGATCCTATTCAAAATATTCAGGCACAATATTGAGAAGACTAAAAAATTTAATGTTTTATAAAATATTTTACTGATTTTGCAGACAGAATATATTTCATTATTTCAGAAACAATCAGAGGCAAAAACAGCCACATCCTTTTTTCTTTTTAGAGACAGTGTCTACTCTGTTGCCTAGGTTAGAGTACAGTGGCATAATCATAGCTCAGAGCAAACCTTTCCTAGGCTCAAGCAATCCTCCTCCCTCAGACTCCTGAGTAGGTAGGACTCCAAGCACATGCCACCATGCCTAGTTAATTTTTTATTTCTTATAGAAACAAGATCTCGCTATTGTTGCCGGGCTGGTCTTAAACTCTTGGCCTCAAGTGATCCTCTCACCTCACTTTCTCAAAGTGCTAGGATTACAGGTGTGAGCCATCACAGCCAGCCTCCATTCTTTTATGTATCCATTTTAAAAATTGCTTTTAGTGAGTATCTTGACTTAATATAACTAAAAACAAAAAAAACTGTCTGATATTTGGCTTTTTTGAACTTAACAGGAAAGTTCTCTGTTTGTAACAATATTAATAACATTATCAATTGATTCATTTGAATTAATAAGAATTCTAATCGCCAATTATTCTGTCAAGGTCTTAAATTTTAAAAAAATAATAAAGATTATGGTCTATATTTAGAATCCAGACATAAAAGGTATCAGCAGCATTTTTTAAATCTCTAAAAAGAAAATAAAGATACACGATACACACAGATCCGCACTCCTGTTCCACAGCTACTGTACCTACTGAACTTGCCTTTCTTAAAGCATTCTTCTTACCACTCCTGGCACCACAGCTCTGCTCATCATGTGTAGACTACCTCATAACACACCTTCTCATTCCCTCCATAGAAACACTTAACACTTATCGAAAGTTATTAAACAGTTATCTAAGTGAACCAAATTGTAGTAAGACCTCCTATCAGTTACTATTTGTAAGTTTTTTCTTTTCCCAAATTATTCAGAGAGTAGGATGGAAGAGATAAGGACTGAGGAATACATACTGCTAATTTTTCAAAAGATCCTAACAAAACTAGAATCAATTCTTTTATCTTTGTAATAAAACATTCAACACATAATTTAAGACACTATATACCTGAAATGCATTTTCTTTTTTTAAGTAACCCTGGTTAAATTCCTATATTTTAAAGGAAAAGGGAATATTGAACATGAAAAGACAATTTTTACAAAGATAACCACATACTCTTTTTTTTTTTTTTTTTGGTCATTTTTTGCCCTTTGTCCTATGCTATGGTTATCAGAAATACTGTAATTAAGCAACAGGTATAATTTTAATTTTAACAGGTCTTTATGTACGGAGCCACAAGCAAAATGAGTTTATAATTGTGCAATATACAGAACATATATATATATTTCAACTACTTTGTATGTCTAGTTGATACATTAAATAAAAGTGAAGAGAAAAATTAAAAGCAAAATTAAAGACCAGGATAGAGATACAAAAGCAGGCCAATGTGTGTGGTCTGTAAGTTACTGGGTATGGTCAGACAATGACGGGAGAAGATTATCAGCAGGCGGGCCCTCTCACTGCTGAGCAGGACCCAGTGAAAGGTGAGGCAGAAGGGAGATCTGGGAAGTTAAGCGATTTGCAATTTCCCAAATGGTCCTCAATTCAAAGGCGGGTTTTCACTGGTGAGGGCCTGGCCTCTGCTTGTGCAAAGCTGATGGAGGGCATCCTCCCTCCCCGCACTGCCCTACACCTGCCCTCCTCCTTTTCATTTTCTAAACCAAGGAACATCGGTTAGGTGTCTCTATTTGTCAAAGTAAGATTCCAGGTCTTATTACTGTTCATATTTATTGTCCACAATTTCCTTGTATTAACAGAATATACTTGTGGCTATAGTTCCTTATTCTTTCACTTAGCACACTATACTTACTGTCCTACAATTTCTCAGAGGCAAGTCTGTTCTAGGCCTTAATCTAATAAAATCTTTATTTAAGATTTTGCAGTTACCAATCTAAATCACACTTCGATGTGAAATACTAAATTCTTCTATCAGGAATTTGGTAGCTTTAATTCAGTTAAGATTCTAAATTAAGTTAAATAACACTTTAGACTCCCTTCTTATTCCTGAAGAATTTCTGGTACATATTTACACTATTTTAAATTGGCTATTCCAAGGCAGTGCAAGACTACATTTGACATGAAGAATGTATCTCTCCTAATTCTACAACTCTTGGAAATTAATTTGATTCCATAAAAGAAACAAAGTTTCACTGTTTCATACTTCACTTCAGAAAAATGAAACTTTCAAAAGCAGCCTACAGATGCTAGTACTCATTAAAAAGTCATCAACAGAATGAGAATTAAATCTCCACTTAACAGACTGTCAAAACTAACTTTGGGCATCCTATTTATCCTATTAGTGGGGAGAAAACAGATTCAGGTAATTTCCTAACTTTGATTTTTATAGCTATTCTCTATTCCATTTATTAGCAATGTAGCTGAATGGATTAATCACTTGTATTGATTAGACCTAGAACCCTGGACAGAACATTAAGCTTCAATAAATTTTAAATGATGACAACAAAAATCTTATTTACATTCTAACATATTTAAACCTATGTCTTCTGAGGCATTACACCTCCCTTTTGCCAATGGAAAGAACAGTGATGTAAGTTACACAGCTTGGAATCTCACTAGCTCTGCCTACTTGAGTCAACATTTTTTGAGCCTTGATTTTTTTATCTGCAAAATGATTTCAGCTTTCCCCATCTGGTGTCCTATGACATGCCAGGCTCCTGAGACACTATCTAAAATGATTCTATGGCCAACTAGGTTTGGAAAATGCCGCACATTATAGCTGTCTCATCTTCCCTTCCTCCTTACCTTAGAGAATTAGAAGGTATACTGGTACACTAAAAGCTCTGAGAATTGGCTCAGCACCTGTGGCTCAATCGGCTAAGGCACCAGCCACGTACACCTAAGGTGGCGGGTTCGAATCCCCAGCCCGGGCCCGCCAAACAACAATGATGGCTGCAACCAAAAAATGGCCGGGTGTTGTGGCGAGCACCTGTGGTCCCAGC
>CAUYQV010041865.1:0-15549 GCA_963574575.1 Galagoides demidoff
CCTGTGGTCCCAGCTACTCGGGAGGCAGAGGCAGGAGACTCGCTTGAGCCCAGGAGTTGGAGGTTGCTATGAGCTGTGATGCCATGGCACTCTACCCAGGGGGATAGCTTGAGGCTCTGTCTCAAAAAAAAAAAAAAAAAACCAATGGCAATATTCATCATCAGAGTAAAGAAGTCATTATTTTGTTTTGATAACACATGTATTTTCCACAGGTGTATTTAATCACACATACATTAAATTTAGATAAAATAAACTATAATGACTCAGAAAAGGAGAGAAAGAGATATTTAAATAGTGGCAGAACCTGAAATATCCCTCATTGAGTGCAAGTACTGAGAGATGACTCCACTGTAGCTCAAAGAGAGTTCACAATTAAGTGATGAGTAAGCTTGTGCATAGTTTTCAAGAGTCTATTAATGAATTTTTCTTTTTATGTTGTTATAGGCAAAAAAGTAAAGTAATAAAGAACTATAATAGCATCTTGTACTTACATAGCACTGTGTGTTAAATAATGTTTAAAGATTTAAGAATTATTACTATTACCTTGTATTAAAGATGAAAAATCTGATGGACTGAAGGTCACAGTGTTCATGTGAATGTTGACCCCAAGGAGCTTGGCTCCAAAATCTTCTTTCTTAATCAGAATGTCACAGAACAAATCCACATGAATGGGTGTATGCAAGAACAGAAGTGGGCTGTGTCTGATTGGTCTTTGTAGCCTTTGACTCCTGCAGTCGGGCCTCATACAGGGTTGGTAAGGACATGGATTTTTTATCAATGACTGATGGTAATAATCAACATTACCCATCTCATTTTTTCTGACTCCAAATTTATGAAATATGTTTTAAGATCACAGTATAATTATTGACCCAACTGAAGCACCTTTGAGAAGCAAGAATAAGCACTATTAAGAATTATGGGGGGTGGAGGTAAGCTTTCCACAGAGGCTCCTGTCCAGAAGAAGAGTTAAAAGACAGAAGTTTAGCAGGTAAACTGATGGTTTGGAGCTGAGCCAAGAGAGAAGGTTGAAGAACGCATACCAACCCTGCTGAGATGAGCTGCGACACAAAAGACAGAAACTAAAGGTACTGAATCCATCCCCAAGTGGACAGGAGTCCCCTCCCCCATGAGAAGGGCTCACAGTAAACTCCATACAAACAAGTGAGCAGAGTTCAAACATCCTCCCAGTCCATCCCATGGGAGAGACCCTCTAAAAACTGGACCTCCTACCCATAATAGGATGGCCTGGCACTCTCCTGCCAGGCATAAAACTGTATAAAACTGTATATATTCTTTACCATCAATGCTGAACTCCCATCATTCCCTTCCACTCTCACCCCAAGGTCTGGAAGCCAGTCCCCCATGGCATTTTCTTGAGAGGTGTGGACAGGGGAAGGGCCCTTGCTTGGCTGTGCTGATTCTGTGGCATGGGAGTAAGGAGAGGATGGTTAGCTGAGAGAGAACCACACAGCTGCGGCTGTGCCCCCAGGCAAAGAACAACAGAAGTGGCAGGAACAATAAGGCTCATGCCCCTGGGGCAGCTATCCCAGACAAACACACCCTGTCTCTCTGGGCAATCAGAGGAAGCCAGACACCTTCTCCCATGGCAGTTACTGTCAGATGGATCTGGGATGTGAGTAAAGAAATGCAGGGACTAGAATACGAGCACACAGAGCCAGTAGACTTCCACGGAGGGGTGGAGCCAGAGCTCTGCTTTACTGAGGCTGAGACACACCAGGCCCCCAGGGGATCATAGCTGAGACAAAGGCAGGCAGGCAGAGGCAGGAACTGACAGCTCAGTGTGTGCTTCAACTGCTTGCCACTGCCCAGAACTGAGTTGTGGTTTCTGTCACCTCAAGCATTGTCTGATAACCAGGACAGAAACAAACTCTGTTCTGCCAGCAACATCAGTCAGGGGCGGGGCTGGAACTGAGTGAACCACCCCACCTCCATTAAGCACCCCAGGTTGTCAGACCTCACCTCCCCCTGCCAGATAGTGGGCAAAAACAGAGACCTGTGTGAGGAGATATAGATCTCTCTCTCTGACTCAGACAGGCATAAACACCTGGGGTATCTGCTCATTGGAGTGAACTGGGTCACAGCCCTAGCCCCACTGGGGTTACCTGTGACTGGGTGTGACAGAGGTGCAAGGTTGGGAAGGAGGCATCAACCTTCCCAGACTAATTTATTTGCTGGGTTGGTCCTTCTGACCTCATGGAGCACCAGAGCTAGTCATACCTGAGCTGCCAGCAGAACCCAGCTATCTAGTTGCCAGAGTCCTTTTGAACTCCCCAACCTGAGACCAGTGATGACTGGGACAATTGATGTGGACCTCTCCAATCACCCAAGGACTATCCAAAGTCATACCCTGGGTGTGTGGTTGTGGGAAGGTGTGATTTTCATTTTCCAATTGTTGTCGGTGGGGGGCAGGGTGACTTAATTGCTGGTATTTCTCCATAGCTGAGACTTCAACCCAGAGTAACTGATTTACTAGGGTAGAACAGAGACCAGCTGAAAATAAGACAGAGCGACTTAGCCCCACCAAACCAAGGAGACCCCCAATTTCTCAGGCCATAGCACCATACAGGTCCTTGGCAAAGTTCTAGGAGAAAAGCCAAATATTGTAAATTAAGCATGGGGCAGAATCAGCTGAGAAACTCTGGTAACATGAATAACCACAGTGATCAACCCCCCAAAGGAAGGACATGGCAGATGCAACTGAAGACCCCATCCATAAACAGATGGCTGAGATGACAGATATCAAGTTTAGAGTCTGGATAGCAAATAAGATCAACAGAATGGAGGAAAGGAGGGAATCAGAATTTCAAATCATTCAAAAGATTTCTCAAGAATTCAACAGTTTCAAAAATAAAATGACCAGAGATTTGGACACATTGAGGCAAGAGATTGCATCCCTCAAAGATATGAAAAATACAGTAGAATCCCTTGCTAACAGTATGGCGCAGGCAGAAGAAAGGATCTCTGACTTTGAAGATAAAGCTTCTGAATGCACCCAAGTGCTCAAAGAGGAAGAGAAATGGTGAGCAAAAATGGATCATTCGCTCAGAGACCTCTGGTATAACTCAAAGAAAACTACTATTCTCCTTATAGAAATCCCTGAAGGTGATGAAGTTGCTTCACAAAACACAGAGGCTCTTATTCATGAAATTATGTAAGACAACTTTCCAGATATGCCAACTGATTCTGAAATTCAGATATCACACAATTTCAGAACCCCAGCATGATGCAACCTGAATAAAATATCCGCCAGGCATATCATAATTAACTTCACTAAAGTTAACATGAAAGAGTAAATTCTGAAAGCAGCCAGACATAAGAAAACCATAACCTACAAGGGGAAGAATATTAGAATGACTGCAGATCTCTCTGCTGAAAACTTTCAGGCTAGAAGAGGGAGATCATCGACTTTTAATCTCCTAAAACAAAATAACTTTCAACCCAGGATACTGTATCCAGAAAAATTGAGTTTCATGTATGATGGAGAAATTAAATACTTTAATGACATTCACATGTTGAAGAAATTTGCTATAACTAAACCAGCTCTCCAGGATATTCTCAGACCTATCCTGCATAATGACCAGTGCAATCCTCCACCACAAAAAGTAAACTCACACAGAAAATTTTGATCAAATTTTATTTTCCACAATAGTGGAAGGATTAAAAATGTCCACCGGACTTTCAAAAAACTCAATATCCAAAATGTTACCAAGCTTATCAATATTCTCAATTAATGTGAATGGCTTAAACTGTCCTCTAAAGAGGCACAGGTTTGCTGACTGGATACAAAAGCTCAGGCCAGATATCTTCTGCATACAAAAATCTCATCTTATCTTAAAAGAGAAATATAGACTCAGGGTGAAGGGATGATCATCTATATTCCAGGCAAATGGAAAGCAGAAGAAAGCAGGTGTTGCAATTTTATTCACAAACACAACAGGCTTTAAACCAACAAAAGTAAGCAAGGACAAGAATGGTCACTTTATATTTGTTAAGAATAATACTCATTATGATGAGATTTCAATTATTAATATTTATGCATCCAACCAGAATACACCTCAATTTATAAGAGACACTCTAACAGGCATGAGCAACTTGCATTAGCACCACCATAGTCAGAGATTTCAACACTCCGTTGGCAGTGTCAGATAGATCCTTCAATAAGAAGATGAACAAAGAAATTTTAGATTTAAACTTAACCATCCAACATTTGGATTTAGCAGACATCTACAGAACATTTCAACATAACCCAACTGAATACACATTTTTCTCATCAGCACATGGAACATACTCCAAAATTGATCACAACTTAGGTCACAAATCTAACCTCAGCAAATTTAAAAGAGTAGAAATTATTCCATGCATCTTCTCGGATGATGATGGAATAAAAATTGAACTCAGTAACAACAGGAATCGGAAGACTCATACAAAAACATGGAAGCTAAATAACCTTCTGCTAAATGATAGGTGGGTCAGAGATGAGATTAAGAAGGAAATTACCAAAATTTTGGAACAAAACAATAATGACAACACAAATTATCAGAACCTCTGGAATACTGCTAAGGCAGTCCTAAGAGGGAAATTTATAGCACTGCAAGGCTTCCTCAAGAGAACGGAAAGAGAGGAAGTTAACAACTTAATGGGACATCTCAAGCAACAGAAAAGAAAGAACATTCCAATCCCAAATCCAAAGGAAGAAAAGAAATAACCAAAATTAGAGCAGAATTAAATGAAATTGAAAACAAAAGGATTATACAACAGATCAATAAATCAAAAAGTTGGTTTTTTGAAAAGGTTAATAAAATAGATAAACCATTGGCCAACCTAACCAGGAAAAAAAGAGTAAAATGTCTAATTTTATCAATCAGAAATGGTAAAGACAAAATAACAACAGACCCCTTAGAAATTCAAAAAATTGTTAATGAATATTACAAGAAATTTATTCTCAGAAATATGAAAATATGAAGGAAATCGACCAATACTTGGAAGCATGCCACCTTTCAAGACTTAGCGAGAAGGAAGTGGAAATGTTGAACAGGCCTACATCAAGCTCTGAAATAGCATTCTATGAAGCAAACATCACCTTGATCCCCAAAACAGGAAAAGACTCAACAAGAAAAGAAAATTATAGACCAATGTCACTAATGAATATTGATGTGAAAATATTCAACAAAATCCTAACAAACAGAATCCAGCAACACATCAAAAAAAATTATGTACCACAACCAAGTAGGTTTTATCCCAGGTCCCAAGCCTTGTTCAACATACGTAAATTTATAAATATAATTCATCACATAAATAAATTAAAAAACAAAGACCATATGATTCTCTCAATTGATGCAATAAAAGCTTTTGATAATATTCAACTCCCCTTCATGATCAGAACGCTTAGGAAAATTGGTATAGAAGAGACATTTCTTCAACTGATAGAGGCCATCTACATCAAACCTACAGCCAATATTATGTTGAATGAAGTTAAAATGAAATCATTCCCACTCAGATGAGGAACCAGGCAAGGTTTCCCATCATCTCCACTGCTCTTTAACATTGTAATGGAAGTTTTAGCCATCACAATTAGGGAAGAAAAGGTGATCAAGGGTATCCACATAGGGTCAGAATAGATGAAACTTTCACTCTTCACAGATGATATGATTGTATATCTGGAAAACACCAGGGATTCTACTGCAAAACTCTTAGCAGTGATCAAGCAATATAGCAGCATCTCCGGGTACAAAATCAACACTCATAAATTGGTAGCCTTGATATTTACCAACAATAGTCAAGTTGAAAAAACTGTCAAGGACTCTATTCTGTTCACAGTAGTGTCAAAGAAGATGAAATATTTGGGAGTTTACCTAACAAAGGATGTGAAAGATCTCTATAAAGAGAACTACGAAATTCTAAGAAAAGACATAGCTGAAAATGTCAACAAATGTAAAAACATATCATGCTCATGGCTGAGAGGAAACAACATTGTTAAAATGTCCATACTACCCAAGCAAAATATAATTTTAATGCAATCTATATTAAAGCCCTACTGTCATACTTTAAAGATCTTTAAAAAATAATAATTCATTTTATATGGAATTAAAAAAAAAGGTCAAATAGCCAAGACGTTACTCAGAAATAAAAACAAAGCAGGAGGAATCATGCTACCAGACATCAGACTATACTATAAATCAATAGTGATTAAAACAGCATGGTACTGGCACAAAAACAGAGAGGTAGATGCATGGAACAGAATAGAGAACCAAGAGATGAACCTAGCTACTTGCCATTATCTGATCTTTGACAAGCCAATTTAAACAGTGAGTGGGGAAAAGATTCCCTAGTTAACAACTGGTGCTGGGTGAACTGGATGGTGACCTGTAGAAGATTGAAACTGGACCCACACCTTTCACCATTAACTAAGATAGACTCTCACTGGATTAAATATTTAAATTTAAGACATGAAACTATAAAAGTATTAGAAGAAAGTGTAGGGAAAAACTTGAAGAAATCAGCCTCGGCAAAAATTTTATGAGGAGGATGCCTAGGGCAATCAAAGCAACATCAAAAATACACTATTGGGACTTGATCAAACTAAAAAGCTTCTGCACAGCCAAGAACATGGTAAGTAAAGCAAGTAGGCAGCCCTCAGAATGGGAGAAGATATTTGCAGGTTATGTCTCTGACAAAGGTTTAATAACCAGAATTCATAGAGATCTCAAGCATATTAGCAAGAAAAGAACAAGTGATCCCATCTCAGGGTGGGCAAGGGACTTGAAGAGAAAATTCTCTGAAGAAGACAGGCACATGGCATATAGACACATGAAAAAATCCTTAATCATCAGAGAAATGCAAATCAAAACCACTCTGAGATGTTTTCTAACTCCGGTAAGATTAGCCCGCATCCCAAAATCCCAAAACCAGAGATGCTGGCATGGATGAGGAGAAAGGGGAACACTTCTACACTGCTGTTAGGAATGCAAACTAATATGTCCCTTTTGGAAAGATGTTTGGAGAACATTTAGAGAACTACAAATAGACCTACCATTTGATCCTGCAATTCCTCTACTAGGTATATATCCAGAAGACCAAAAATCATATTACACCAAAGATAGTTGTACCAGAATTTTTATTGCAGCCCAATTCATAATTGCTAAATCATGGAAGAAGCCCAAGTGCCCTTCGATCCATGAATGGATCAATAAATTGTGGTATATGTACACCATGAAATATTAAGGAGCCCTAAAGAAAGATGGAGACTTTACCTCCTTCCTGTTTACATGGGTGGATCTTGAACATACTTTTCTTAGCATAGTATCTCAAGAATGGAAGAAAAAGTATCCGATGTATTCAGCCCTACCATGAAACTAGTTTATAGCTTTCATAGGAAAGCTATAGCCCAATTATAGCCCAAGAATATAGGGACGGGGGCAGGAGGATGGGTGGTGGGAGGATTATTGGTGGGACCACACCTATGGTCCATCTTATAAAGGTACATGTGAATCTTTCTAAATGTAGAATATAAATGTCTTAACACAATAACTAAGAAAATGCCATGAAGTCTATGTTAACCAGTTTGGTGAAAATATTTCAAATTGTATATAAACCCAGCACACTGTACCCCATGACTGCATTAATGTACACAGCTATTATTTAATAAAAAAAATTATGTTAGGACAACAAGCAGGACAATTATGTTCCAGGACAACAAGGAACTGTCCTGGGCTGATCAGATCAATGGCCTATCTGTGTGAGAGCGGGAGACTAAGTCTCTGAGGTTTGTCCAAATGGAAAGTGTTGAACAGTTTTTTTGTCTGCAAAGATGACCCTTTTGTAACTTTTTTGCACAGAATCAAAAATTACAACATTTTAAAACTGAAGAAGACATTAGAAACTGTCTTATTACCTATTTTTATTATAAACCACTCAAAACTTAGTGGCTTCACTGCATCTATTTATTTAACTCAGGATTCTGCTGAAGTTCTTGTAGTCTAAGTTGGGCTTGGCTGATTTTGTTTGGTTTACCCATGTGCTGGGAGGTAGTAACAGGTGGGAATGGACTGGGTCCCACATGATGGACCAAAACCAGATGACGTGGTGATGGAAGGGCTGGCTGTTGACAAGGGCACATGGGTGGTGACCTCACCCTCCAGCGGGCCACCTGAGCATGGTCATGTGTCAGGGTTCCGAATGCCCCAGAAGACAAACCCATGTGTGCAAGCACATTTCAAGTCTGCTTGTTTTGTTTGCTACCATCCCATGTTTGCTGAAGCAGAGTGTATGGTAAACCCAGAGAAAAGGTGGGAAGAGCTTCCCAGGGCATGGAAACTGAGGGCCTGGCCAGGAAAAGTACTTTGTTTTCAGTTGAAGTATATCTCTCACTCCCTAACTAGTGTGACACTTCATGGTATCGAGGGCTCAGAATGAACCTTAATCTCAAGGTTCTGTCCCCAGTGTACAGAGTGAGGGAGGCAAGTGGTGTAATTGCATTGTCTCTTCAGGAATGCTCCCCAAAGCTCTCACAAGGTGCTTCTTACCTTCTCACCTTATCACGTGTCTTCTCATTATATTAGCCAAACGTAATCACAATGCCTAACTAATTGCAAAGGAGTCTCACTGAGAGTGGTCTTGTGCTCAGCTAAAAATTCTATCAATATAGATGGAGATATGAGATGGATTTGGGAAGGAGCTAGGAGGCTTTGCCACATGTGGCTCCTGCAACTCACACATGTGCACCCATATAAGAAAGTTACATGTTAATGCCTATATTGATAATTTCAAAATAATACAGTATTTTCCCCAAACATTGTAAAGTTTCTTTCTTTCAAAAAATGGCCAGTTAAAATTACTAAGCACTTTAAAGAAACACTTGAAGAACTAATAATCACATTTAGTTACAGACGCTTCCATTTGTTTAAGTTCAGACACTGATTTACAGTTCCTGTTTTATGTTTCAAGAATTTTAGACAACATCTGTATTCCAGTGATTGAGGCCATTATTTAATATTTTAATATCACTTAGTCCCCCAGAGCTCAGTGTATGTTGTCAATGTCAAGTGTGTGGTGGGGGAAGTATGAGGGGGAAGAAAGAGAGAGAGAGAGAGAAAGAGAGAGGTTTTCTTTCAGTTAGAAATAAATAAGAATCTAGAAAATTAACTCACTTATTTATCCAAAGTCATTTTACTGAAAGAGTGACAATCTCTTATCTGGCTTAAAGTTTTTTATGTCCATGGTATAGGTTATATAAATAACAGACAGAATCTAAGATGAGTCACTTCAACATTTTAATATGTACAGTGCCTGATGTAACTGAGTTTTACAGCAACACTTTGACAATGTATATTTTTAAAAGCATCTTTTACAAAAGTCTCAAATCACTTTAAATTTGAAACATTAAAAGCTCTAAAGAAAAAAAGTTAGAAATCTGAAGCAGTGGGAAGCATAGATCAATTTGGGAGTAATTACTCCAATTATTTCTAATAAAATCATTTTGTATTAAGTGAAAATAGATTTAAGTGTTAAACATTCATTGAAGAATAAGAGTGGCAGGCTCAAACCTTTATCTTTCCATAAAAAAATGAGCCCCATTATTCTATATTGAGTTAATAGACTTTTACAGGTATTTTTGAGATAAAGAAAAGTATGTAATTGCGTATACTAATCAAAAAGGACAGCCAAATCTCTTTTTCTTAAGTGCAGTCACATTGCAATAATCAAAAACTAAGAATATAGATGATAAATTCTTTCTAGTGGTCAAAATCTAACAGGTGAATCCAATCCAGTTTTTGTTTTAATTAATTTATTTATTTACTTATTTTTTACCTCTATTGTGATATTGTCTACCTTCATTTATTTGGGAATGATCTTTGGGCTTAATCTTGGTTTATGAACACAGATTCTAAAGCCAATTTCAAATCCTAACTCAAAAGTTACTAAGCTACAAGATCTTGAGCAAGCAATAAATTTTAGTGCTACAATTCCCATCTCTCTATAAGGGAAGCAATAACAATATTTATCTAAATGTTTTGTTGTCAAGATCAAGTCACTTAATATATTTAAAGTACTTAGAGTAGTGTCCACCACACAGTTGATGTGGTTTGAGTCTAGCTGTTGCCATTGTTATCCCTAAGGTTTCTTCCAGTTCTAATATTTTATGATTCTATTATCTTCTCTATGATATTCTTTATATGTAAATATAAGCCATGGATAGATTCTTTGGGTTTGAGTGAATTTTATAAGCATTGACATCATGCTTCAAATAAAGTAACATGTGCTATAAACAGTAAGAGATTAATTTTAATAGAGGACCTTCTGGAAAGGGTGATGCTTAAGTGGAAAGTCTCGTTTGAACTTGTATAATAATAGTCAAGTGAGTCTTACAAGTCCCAATACTGTTCTATAACAATATGTCATTCCCCCCAACTTCAGTACATGTGAATGTGAGTGTGCACACATATATGCGAGGGTGTGCAAATAAAAATTTCTGATCCTTCTTCAAAGAGAAAGACCCGGTAAAAAAAAATCCTTAGCCAACAGAGAAGTAGAGGAGAAATGTCTTTCTGTTAGAACATCCCAGGGCACCTCTTTGAGGACACTTTTTATCTCTTTGTGAGCAGTTCAGGTTCTAGTAATAATTTTTTATTGCTTCCCAAAACATCCTTCTGCAGATATTAGATGAGTGTCTGTGTTGATGTAGCACAATTTAATTATAAATACAAAAATTTCCAGCCACTTAGTCTGACACTATTCAACATGAAAAATTAATGCAGAGAATGTTATTAATTTTGTTTCTGCTATTATGGATATTAATGTATATTTTAGACTCCATTTTACCTAATTTTTCCTCTAAAATGTTAGGTAAAATTTGTTAAGTCCTTGGTTAGAATAACTGATTGCAGAATATGTTAATTCTTAACTCTGTCTCTCTCATAGTTTTGATATTGAATTGTGCAAATATATCATTTATTTAAAAATTTTAATCAATAATTAAAAACACAAAAAGTAATGAAAATATATTTCCTAATCAAGGACTTTGTCTTAATGTATAAGGCAATAAAATATAAACATTAAATGAAGTTTTAATAAAATGTGTCCACTGAAAGTTTTATACTTAACTATTTTATTCTCACCTGTGTATTGTCCACACTATCTTCAGTATTTTACCTAATTAAAAAAAATTAAATTTCATTGCATATCATAAATTTTCTTCCCTTTTACAAAAACGTTATCTTATATGTCAACTGGGTGCTCAGGCTATAGGGTGAAAGCATAACTTGATCTTCCATTCAGTGGTAGCAAAATTTAAAGGATGCCAAATTCCCTCACAATTAAAAATAGATCCCTATGAGGCTGACACAATGTCTGAAGTTTCCACCATTAACATCGGTCCTTGAGGGCTTTGTGGAGACATACATTTTAATTAGGTTAAGGCATTATATTTTCCGGGTAAATCATTTGCTACCCAAACACAATAGCATGTGTTTTCCATCTTATTAAAACTCATTAACACACAGCAGAACCCTGAGGAAATGAGATGAAATAGAAAACTAGTATATATCAGAGAAATGAAGAGCTAAAAAAGGTCAGATTCCCGAGATCGCCAGGTTCCAGTAGGCGTTTCTGGGCCCAAAGGAAGCATCATGGGGCTTCAGAGATCTCTGTGGTTCCTCCTAAGCTCTTCACCATATTATTGTGTTTGGAGTTTTCCATTGCTTTGTTTTGCCTTTTTGTTTTTTTGTTTGTTTTAATAACTGACTTTCTTAGACAAGAGCCACCCACATTGGATGTGACCTTCTATCACCTCTGTTCTGGTAAAACATGATGTCAAATTGTCATTTTATCCTGCTGCTGTTTTTGGCATGAACTCTGTATTAAGAAAAACAAAAGCACAAAATGAAAAGGTAGAAACAATGGGCAAGAGGGCAATGACACAGCAATCAATGGAGCCTGAACATGAATGACAAACACATCGATTATTATAATGAATATGCAAGTAATTAGACTCCATTTTTATGCTTTATTAATTGTTCTGAAAATCTCCACAATTAAAAAAATAAAGTAAAGCAATCAAGCATCTAAAAACTCAAGAAATTTGAGAATGCACAAAACAGACCCCACATACACACACTTGTGTGAAGAAAGCTGAATCCAGAGGACTAAATTTACCCTAGAGCTGCAAAACTCCTGGGTACATTCTGTAAGCTCTAAAGCAAGAGGCCTGCATTTTACATTAGTATGAAGAAAATTTTTGGTTCCAGATAAGGAGACAATTGATACTAAGTTTTCTGTATAAAGTGGAATTTTTGAAAGGTTTGACCCTTAGTAAAAATGTGGCCTACTAAAATCTAACTCACCAAGAAAGAGAAGATAAGGAAACTTCTCTACTTTGGGTCAGGATCTAAATGAAAAAAAAAAAAAATTATCTTGGCAAGCGGTAACTTGCCAACTCTCAAGCCTGTTTGGTATTCAACATTAAGCTATCTACATTATTGATTTTCTGATACAGAAAATCCCAAGCTGAAAATTAATGAAAAATAATGCTATATTTCTAGCACTCTAGAAAACTGGGCAAAATAAAACAAATTCTCTCTAAAGGAATCACATTAGGACTAAATGGGTTTTATGAAGGTAAGGATGGTTCAATGTTGGAAAAACAATCGTGAAAATCCCCTATTGAGAAACCTACATGATCATATAAATTAATGCAAAAAAAATCATTTGACAAAACCCCTCAAATCCCTTCATGATCACACTCTTGGGAAACTAAGACTTTCTAAGACTCATAAAAAGCATGTACCAATTAATTCCAAAAGATAACAAAATATGTAATGATGAAATTTTTTTAATTAAATCATAGCTGTGTACATTAATGCAATCATGGAGTACAGTGTGGTGTTTTCATATACAATTTGAAATATTTTCTTCAAACTGGTTAACATAACTTTCATGTCATTTTCTTATTTATTGTGTTAAGACATTTATATTCTATTTTTAGAAAGATTCACTTATACTCTTTAAGATAGACCATAGAGGTGATCTCATTAATCACCCTGCCTTCACCCATCTAGCCCCCTCCCCACCATTCTCTCCTCCCCATATTCTTAAACTGTAATTAGGTCATAGTTTTCATATGAAAGCTATAAACTAGTTTCATAATAGGGCTCAGTACATTGAATGCTTTTTTTCCCATTCTTGAGATATTTTGCTAAGAACATTTTCCAGCTCCATCCATGTAAACATGAAGGAGGTAAAGTCTCCATCTTTCTTTAGGGTTGCATAATATTCCATGGTATACATATACTACAATTTATTGATCTATTCATGGATTGATGGGCACTTGGGCTTCTGCCATGACCTAGCAATTATGAATGAATTGGGCTGCAATAAACATTCTGGTACAACTATCTTTGTTGTAATGTGATTTTTGGTCTTCTGGGTATATACCTAACAAAGGAACTGTAGTATCAAATGGCAGGTCTATTTTTAGTTCTCTAAGTGTTCTCCAGACATCTTTCCAAAAGGAACGTATTAGTTTGCACTCCCACCAGCAGTGTAGAAGTGTTCCTTTTTCTCCACCTCCACACCAACATCTCTGGTTTTGGGATTTTGTGATATGGGCTAATCTTACTGGAGTTATTATTGACCTTTTCAAAAAACCCAAGTTTTTGATTTATTGATCTGTTGTATAATCCTTTTGTTTTCAATTTTATTTAATTCTCCTCCAATTTTAATTATTTCTTTTCTTCTGCTGGGTTTGGGATTAGAATGTTCTTCTTTCTCCAGTTGCTTGAGATGTCCCATTAAGTTGTTAACTTCCTCTCTTTCCATTCTCTTCAGGAAGGCTTGCAGTACTATAAATTGCCCTCTTAGGACTGCCTTTGTGGTATTTCAGAGGTTCTGAAACCTTGTGTCTCCATTATCATTTTGTTCTAAAAATTTGGTAATTTCCTTCTTGATCTCATCTCTGACCCATCTATCATTCAGCCTAAGGTTATTTAGCTTCCATGTTTTTGTATGAGACTGCAGATTCCTGTTACTAAGTTCAAGTTTTATTCCATGATGATCAGAGAAGGTGCAAGGAATAATGTCTATTCTTTTAAATTTGCTGAGGTTAGACTTGTGACCTAAGATGTGATTGATTTTGGAGTATGTTCCATGGACTGATAAGAAAAATGTGTATTCTATTTTATTAGGATGAAATGTTCTGTAGATGTCTGTTAAATCCAAAAGTTGAATAGTTAAATTTAAATCTAAAATTTCTTTGCTAAGCTTCTATAGGAGGATCTATCTAACACTGCTAAAGGAGTGTTAAAATCTCTGACTGTGATGGAGCTGGGAAAGATCAAGTGGCTCATTCCAGGTAGAGTATCTTTTATAAATCGAAGTGTATTCTTGTTGGGTGCATAGATATTGATAATTGAGATCTCAACATATTGAGCATTGCCCATAATAAATATAAAGTGGCCATCTTTATCCTTGCTTACTTTCGTTGGTTTAAAACCTATTGTATCTGTGAATGAAATTGCAACACCTGCTTTTTTGAACTTTCCATTTGCCTGGAATATAGATGACCATCCCATCGCCCTGAGTCTATATTTATCTTTTAAGGTAAGATGAGATTCTTATATACAGCAGATGTCTGCTCTGAGTTTCTATATCCAATCAGCCAATCTGTGCCTCTTTAGAGGACAATTTAAGCCATTCACATTGATAGAAATTATTGATAAGCCTGGTAAAATTTTGGGTATCGAGTTGTTCAAAAGTCCAGTGGATGTTTTTAATCCTTTCACCACTGTAGAAGTTGGAGTTTGATCAATAGTTTCTGAGTAGTTTACTTTTGTGGTGGAGGATTGCACTGGTCATTATGGAGAATAGGTCTGAGAATTTCCTGGAGAGCTGGTTTAGTTATGGCAAATTTCTTCAACGCATGGATGTCATTAAAGTATTTAATTTCTCCATCATAAATGAAACTCAGTTTAGCTGCATACAGGACCTTGGGCTGAAAGTTATTTTGTTTTAAGAGATTAAATGTTGATGACCACCTTCTTCTTGCCTGAAAGGTTTCAGCCAAGAAATCTGCAGTTACTCTAATATTCTTCCCCTTGTAGGTTATGATTTTCTTATGTCTCGCTGCTTTCAAGATTTTCTCTTTCATATTCACTTTAGTGAAGTTAATTATGATGTGTTGAGGGGATGTCTTATTCAGGTTGAGTTGTGCTGGGGTTCTGAAGCTGTCCGCAATCTGAATTTCAGGATCTCTTGACATATCTGGAAAGTTCTCTTTCATAATTTCATACAGAAGAGCCTCTGTGTTTTGCGAAGCAACTTTGTCACCTTCAGGGATTCCTATGAGGCTAATGTTAGTTTTCTTTGAATTGTTCCAGAGCTCTCTGAGAGACTGATCCATTTTTGCTTTCCATTTCTGATTCTCCCTGGACGTTTGGACATATTAAGAAGCTTTGTCTTCATCTGAGATCCTTTCTTCTCCCTCTTGCACTCTGTTACCAAGAGATTCTACTGTATTTTTCAGATCTTTGAGGGCTG
>CAUYQV010041868.1:0-72477 GCA_963574575.1 Galagoides demidoff
GTTCGTTTTTTTTTTTTTTTGGGAGACAGAGCCTCAAGCTATCCCCCTGGGTAGAGTGCCATGGCATCACAGCTCACAGCAACCTCCAACTCCTGGGCTCAAGCGAGTCTCCTGTCTCAGCCTCCCAAGTAGCTGGGACTACAGGCGGCCGCCACGACGCCTGGCCATTTTTTGGTTGCAGCCATCATTGTTGTTTGGTGGGCTGGGCTGGGGATTTGAACCTGCCAGCTTAGGTGTACGTGGCTGGCGCCTTTGCCTGGCGCCTTTGCCGCTTGAGCCACAGGCGCCCAGCCCAGGTTCGTTTTTAAAGTAATTCCTTTGTTGAGCATATATCCTAGTGCAATACCTGGGGATTATAACTTTGGCCAAGATAGGATCCCTTCTCTAAAGGAGTTCTTATTCTATTGAAATCATAGCGATTGCCTGTGAAGTAGTTATTAATGTCATCCACATTTTAGAGTGGTGGGGGGGGGGGCCTTGTAGGCGTTGTGACTTGCCCAAGGCCACTTGGTTGATGGTGGAACTAGCTCTCAGGGATAGCTCTTCTGACTCCAATTTTAAGACTTTTTTCCATTTTATGAAACACTGAGTTGATAGAGTAAGTTGTCTTTGTTTACTTTTAGAAATTTCTTTGCTCTATACTTAAAATTTTACTTAGGAAATGTTATTGGTTAGGACAAAGTTAGGCACTTGTTTTATATCTTAAATATAAAATGTCCATTACTGATGAATTATTTTCTCTTTCTAATCTTTATTGTTGTATAAGTTATATACAGCCATTTGCAGTCCCTAGGATACTATTTGATAAGTTTTGACAGATGTCTATACCTGCACAACTCCCACCACTGGCATTGAGAACATTTCTATCCCTTCTAAAAGTTTCTTCTTGTTCATTTTTGGTCCGTCTCTCCCTCCACCTTGGCCCCCAAGCAGCCGCTGGTATGGTTTCTGTCTCTATTAATGATTTTTTTATTTTTCAGAATTTCACATAAATGGAAGCATACTGTGTACATTCTTGTGTCTTTTTTTTTTTCATTCAGCATAATGATTTCTGAGAATTATATGTGTCGTGGCAGGTTACCAATAGTCTGTTCCTTTTTATTGGGGAGTGGTATCCACTGTGTAGATACACCACATATCATCATCCAGTCACCTGTTCGTGAACATTAGAATTGTTTCTGGCTTGGGGATATTGTGAAAAAGCTTCTGTTTTCATTTGTGTTTTGAAATATGTAGGAATGGAATTGCTGAGTTATTTGCGAGTTCTTTTTTTAACTTTACAAGAAAGTGTCAAACTTCCAAAGTGATGTTACCATTCGTATTAGTTTCTTAGGATATCTGCAACAAGTTACCACAAACTTGGTGGCTTAAAACACCAGAAATTGTCTCTCACTGTTCTAGAGAGTTGATGTCTGAAAACAAAGGGTGATTCCTTCTGAAGGCTTTAGGGGAAAAGCTTTCTTTGTCTTTCCAGCTTCTGGAGGCTCTTGGTGTTCCTTGGCTTCTGGTAGAATAACTTCAACCTCTGCTCCCATCTTCACGTGGCCTTCTTTTCTATATTTCTGTATGTCTAGTCTACCATTCCTTTCTCTTAGAGGCATCCTAGTTAATGGATTTGGGTCCACCTTAATGGTTTTATCTTATGATTCACAAGATGTACAACTTAGTTAATTCTGCAAGGACTCTTTTTCTGAATAAGGTCACATTCACAGGTACCAGAGTTTTGGACTTGGACATATTTTTTGGCAAGATGATATTCAGTCCCTCTGCACCATATGGAGAGTTGTACTTGGTATTCTTGACAACACTTAGTATTATCAGTCTTTTAAATTTTACCCCTGCTAATGGTTTGTATGGTATCTTATTGTGGTTTCAGTTTGCATTTCAGTAATTATAATGAGGTTACATATCTCTTTTTTAAAGCTTTGTTGAGGTATAATTTACATATCAGACATACAATTCACCTGTTTTAAGTGTATAATTTAGTAGTTGGTAGTAGGTTTACCAGGTTGTATGACCATCACCATAACTTTATTTGGGGACATTTCTGTCATTCCCCAGAGAAACCTTGTTCATCTGCAGTAACTTCCCAATTCCATCCTCATCCGTAGGCAACCATTAGTCTATTGTTTGTTTTCTAGATTTGCCTTTTCTGGACATTTTCACATAAATGGAATCATGGAATATATGGTCTTTTATGTCTGTCTTCTTTCATCCAGCATCGTGTTTTCGAGATTCACTCATGTTGTAGTTTGAGTACTTTGTTCCTTTTTATTACGTGGTAGGTAGAGGAGCCCAGAGTCTGGCTATACCATATTTTGTTTATCTGTTCACCAGTTGATGGACATTTGAGTTGTTTCAAGTTTTTGGCTATTATGAGAAGTGTTAATATGAACATTTGCATCCTAGATTTGTACGGTCTTGGGCAGATACCTGGGAGCGGAATTGCTGATAATATGTTAAATCTATGTGACTGCACCATTTTATGTTCCAACCAGCACTTTGGAGAGTTACAGTTTTGTCACATCCTTTATTGTCTGTCTTTGTGACCGCAGCCATCCAGCAGGGTGAAGTGGTATCTCACTGTGGTTTTGATTCACCTTCCTCTGATGGGTTATAATGTTGAAAATCTTCCCATGTGCTCATTGGCCATGTCTCTATCTGCATTTGTGAAGTGTCTTCAGAATCTTTGCCCATTGTTTTTGGTGGATTTTTTATGTTCTTATTTTTATTTTGTGAGTTCTTTGTGTTTTCTAGACTTAAGTCCTTTGCCAACTATATGTGTTGCAAATATCTTTACTTTTTTTAGTTTACTTAGCAGTTTGTATTAAAGGTCCAGTTTATCAGTATTTATTTTTATGATTCATGCTTTTTGTGTTATATTTATGAAATCTTTATCTCAAAGTCACAAAGATCTCTTGTTTGTTTTTAAATTAAAGTTTGTCATCCCCATAATGAATAATTACTTTTTCTCTTTGAAATAACTCACATTTTATTTTCTTCTTTGTGATATCTTATACCATAGACTTTAATACAATTTCCAAGTCTGGATGGTATGAATAAGAAGGTTGGACTAAATATAGATTTGCATGATAAGTTATTTATATAAATTTGTGTTAAAGTATAAGAGAGTACCACCTCATATTCATGTATTTTTAAAATGAATTTTTCTTAGAAGGCATATTGTGGGATAGTCCAGGTTAGTGTTCAGTGGCCTGAGTTAGAACCATGGCCTCTATTTCCTTGCTATTGTGATGGAGGATGTGTTCATACCCTGTGCCTCAGTTTCTCCAGCCAGAACATGGGGTCAAGAATATGACCCATGGTTCTGTGGGTTACTGTGAGGCCCCAGTGTGATTAGGTTTGGCCATTATGCCAGGGCAGAGAACATATCTCCTTGATTGAGTTTGGTTGTCCAAGGGGACCTCTTCTTGGTGATGGGCTAGCCTTGTGCATTTTCCCCAGATGATGTAATTATTTGGAATTGATTTAACACTTATAGAACAGTTTCAAGAGAGTAGAACGCAGAACTCTCATAGACCTATTGTCCAGATTCACGAGTTACCATCTTGCTTTTTCTCTGTTTTTCTCTCTCTATATATATACACATACATACAAATGTGTTGTTATTTATTTATTTATTTATTTTGGCCGGGAGTGGTGGCTCATGCCTGTAATCCTAGCACTCTGGGAGTCTGAGGCGGGTGGATTGCCTGACCTCATGTGTTTGAGACCAGCCTGGGCAAGAGTGAGATCCTCGTCTCTAAAAATGGCTGGGCATTGTGGTGTGCACCTGTATTCCCAGCTAGCTATTCTAGAGGCTGAGGCAAGAGAATCTCTTGAGCCCAAGAGTTTGAGGGTATTGTGAGCCAGAGTACTCTACTGAGGATGACAAAGTGAAACTCTGTCTCAAAAAAGAATGTCGTATTTATTTTTATTTTTATTTTTTTTACATATACATGTGATTATTAGGTTTCCACTTTTTGCCTTCACAGAATTAAAAAGGCTTCATATTTACCAACAATAATAATGTTTAAGATAAGGACTAGAAACAAAAACCTCATAAAGAATGAATGAAGATAAATACATTCAGAAAAGAAATCAGACAATTGCTACAACAAAGTATTAAGCAATAACAATAAAAGTAATGCAAAGAAAGTAACATTCACATTGTCAAATAAGAGTATGACTATTATAGAATGCTTTGACTCTAAGGTTCAGTATGGAGTCATCAATTAACTTCTTATTATTTTTTTCCAAAGTCTCAAAAAATAGACAACTAATATTTATAAATAAAAATAAAAGATAATTTCAAAAAACAGATTGTGCCAAATCTTATAGACAATAGAAAAAGAAGAAATACTTCAAAATCATTCTGCTTAATCTGGATACACCTGATACTAAAATTAGAAAAAATATATTATTATAAAGGGAAATTACAAACATGATTCACTTTTAAATGAGGATGCAGTATCCTGTATCCTAAACAACATATGAACAAGTAAAAAGTAATGTTTAAGTGATGTACTTTAGTCAAATCGAATCCAATTTATGTGAAAATTAGTCACTATTTTCTTTTTTTTCTTGTCCTTACCCTCACCCCTCCCTCCTTCTCTGTCTGCTCACCCCTTCCCCCATGCCCCACCATGTCATTAATTGTCATTAATTGTCCTCATAACAAAGTTGAATACATAGGATTCATACTTCTCCATTCCTGTGATGCTTCACTAAGGACAATGTGTTCCATCTCCATCCAGGTTAGTACAACCCTGCAAAATCTCCCTATTTTTAATAGCTGAATAATATTCCACGATATACATATACCACAGCTTGCCAATCCATTCCTGGTTGAAGGGCATTTAGACTGTTTCCACATTTTAGCAATTGTAAATTGGGCTGCAATAAACAGCCTATTTTTTTTTCATGAACCATTGCAGAGTAAGTGGGAGACATCAATCCTCTTTGCCCCTAAATAGTTCAGCATGGATTTCCTAAGAACATGGACATTCCCTGTGTAGAAACCCAGTCTGTTGTCAATTTCAGAAAAAGTTAACATTATGATTTAATCCGAAATCCATATTCAAATTTTGCTAAAGGTCCTAATAATCTCTTTCATAGCATTTTTTTCATGCATAACCTTTAGTCATAGGTGTTTGGTTTCTTCTCCTTTAATCTGATCGCCTTTAATGCCCTTCCTTATCCTTTCTTTGTCTTTGAAGACATTGATGTTTGTGATAAGTTTAGAGTATTTGTTCTGTAGAATGGCCTTGTATTTTTTTTTTTTTTTTTGAGACAGAGCCTTAAGCTGTCCCCCTGGGTAGAGTGCCATGGCATCACAGCTCACAGCAACCTCCAACTCCTGGGCTCAAGCGAGTCTCCTGCCTCAGCCTCCCAAGTAGCTGGGACCACAGGTGCCCGCCACAACGCCCAGCTAGTTTTTCGTTGCAGCCGTCATTGTTGTTTGGCCAGCCAGGGCAGGCTAGATTCAAACCTGCCTGCTCAGGTGTATGTGGCTGGTGCCTTAGCCACTTGAGCCACAGGTACCGAGGCTATTTTTATTTTATTTATTTATTTATTTAAGACTAGGTCTTGCTGTGTTGCCTAGGCTGGCTTCAAGCACCTGAGCTTGACTGATCCTCCTACGGCAGCCTCCCAAAGTGCTGGGATTACAGGTGTGAGCACCTGGCTGGGCCCTGTACTCTTATTTGTCTGATGTTTCCTTATGATTAGATTCATATTTTGCATTTTGAGCATGTATATTCTGGAGGAAAGATGGGGTCACTAGAGATACAACTTTATAACCCACACACTGTAGATGTATTTTATTTGGCCCAAACTGTGTCTGAATGTTTGAGACTTCATCTCTAATATAAAAAAAGTTGAGAGATTTCACATAAAAATCTAGATATCTGGCTTTTGGGAAAAACAGGAGTGTCTGACAACCCTGGGCTCCCATTTCCCTACTGGAGAGGAATGGTGGCTGCTGCTGTAGGGCAGGAACTGGCTTCCCATTTGCCATGGTCCAGTGCTGCCCTTCAGCCCCAGCTCAGGGGCTTTAGAAGCAGACTCTGGGAGTTGGATTCTCCTCTGTCACTAGCTTGGACAAACAGCTTCTCTGACTTCAATTTCTTCATCTGTAAAATTGGGGAGATATTTATGATTGTGGTAGGGATAAAGTGAGAAAAATATATATCACCTGGAACATTCCTGGCATAGTGTAAAAATAAATGTTACTATTACCATCATCTCCTTGTCGTCCTTCTCCTCTTCCTTATTCCCACGTCCACCACTGCCTTTCTGACCCTGGGAGATATTCAGGACGTTGATTCTACAAACTTACATTAAGTGTCTACTCAGGCATGTTTTCTTGTTTTTATTTTAAAGCTTTTATTTTTAATACCTATTATGCCATGAATCTGTAGGGAGAAGGTTCCAGTAGCTCAGAGAGGCCCCTTGCCAATGAATGTGACAAAGTTTGTCTGACTGTTAAGCTGTGAACTCGTGGGGACTAGGTTTCAGCACCTTATATTACTGTTAGATGGGGTCTCTTGGTTCTCCTGTGTGCTGTGCTGTCTGCCTATGACGCCATGAATTCATAGGGAATGGGTTCCAGGAGCTCAGGCTCCTTTCCGTTGGTTCTCACAGGGGGCTTCTCTGGGTGGAGCAGGCTGGCGCTTCAGTTGAACCCAGGTACCTTTCTCTTTCGTTTCCTTCTCTTTCTGATCATTTTCCTTCACGCGTTTCAGGAAGCTATCTCAGCTCTTAGAGTGCTTCTATGCTCAGTACAAACTTTAATCCTTTCGACAAGAATCTTGCCCTTGTTTGTTTACAGCAACAGCACGCTGGGTGACACTATAGACTCTTGCAGCTTTGCCATGGTGACCTCTGTGCGGCATCCCTTTATGAACAGTGCCCATTCCCTTGATGTCTACAATATCAACTTTCTTGTAGATTCGCACATATGTGGCCAAAGGGACAACTCCATGTTTTCTTTTCTTTTTTTTTTTGAGACAGAGCCTCAAGCTGTCCCTCTGGGTAGAGTGCCGTGGCATCACAGCTCACAGCAACCTCCAACTCCTGGGCTCAAGCGAGTCTCCTGTTTCTGCCTCCCAAGTAGCTGGGACCACAGGTGCCTGCCACAACGCCTGGCTTTTTTTATTTTGGTGGCAGCCCTCATTGTTGCTTGGCAGGCCGGGCTGGATTTGAACTCGCCACCTTAGGTGTATGTGGCTGGCGCCTTAGCCACTTGAGCCACAGGCGCCGAGCCACAACTCCATGTTTTCTAAAAGGCCTAGAGAACATGTATGGGGCCTCTCCTCGCTCCCTTTGTGTTTGTCATTTTGGTGAATTACTGGAAGATGGCGTCTCCCCCAAAGACCAAGCATGTTTCTTAACTGGGTTTCCTTTAACTACCCTCTCATGCCTCCAGAATGGTATTAATTGTGTAGCACCCTTCGGGAAATCAAATAGTCACTGAAATAGTCACTCAGACCACTTTTTTTATTGTGTCGGTCTGATGAGGAACGTGGTTAAGGGCCACGTAGTGCCCTCAGACACGGTCCTGTGGGCCTGACTGGCTGTGTGTCATGGAAGGTAGCTGAGCGAGGTCACCAACACTGACTGGTGAGTTTTAACATGGGAGTGGGACATGGTAGCAAGAAGGATCTGACGTGGCCTGGAGGTCAGAAATTCTAGGAGGATCTGTTTAAAGGTGCCGTAGCCTTCTGAGACAGCTAAGACTCTGTAAGAGGTGTTTTAGAAATATTGGAACTGTTTCATTAGTCCTGGAATGAAAGTGTTGAATTCTGAGTTAGGGTCATAGATCCTTACTCTGGCTTGGGTTAGATCATCTTTTAAAATATGGAAAATAGGAACAGTTTACATTTATTATTGAAATGGTGATACATTTAATAGTTGTAAGTAATGTGCATTTTTATTAGTGAAGAAAAATATCCAGATTATATAAACTAGCTGCTTTGAAAAACATTTAAAAAGTCTTCTGGGGCTGCGCATGGTGGTTCACTCCTGTAATCCTGGCACTCTGGGGGGCCGAGGCAGGTGCATCGCTTGAGCTCAGGAGTTTAAGACCAGCCTGAGCAAGAGTGAGACCCTGTCTCTACTAAAAACAGAAAAACTGAGGCAAGAACATCACTTGAGTCCAGTTGCTGTGAGCTATGATGACGCCATGGCACTCTACCCAGGCCTGCAGAGTAAGACTCTGTCTCAAAAAAATAAATAAAGAAATAAATAAAAAGGTCTTCTGGTTTGGTGATAGTTATCATAATATCATTTAACAAGATAAACTTTAAGTGGTAAGATTTCTTAGTTATAAAAGCAAAAGCTTAATCAAATAAAGTTTGTTATTTATTTACCCACTGAATGTTTTTGTTCTATTTAATTTACTATTTAGTTTTATTTTTTGCAGTTTGGCATTTTGGGGATGTCCGCAGGAGGTTCTGAATTATGTTACCAGTTTCCAGTTTAGCTGGAAACTAAATGTGGGACATTTTTGGTGACAGGCCAGAGGAAACCTGGCCTGACAGACAGACAGACTCGACTCTGTGTTTTTCTTTCTTCACAAAATCTATGTCTTTTGCTTAATCTCTCCTCCAGTGCATGGGTTAACCTTTAATTGCTGTTTTGTAGGTTTGACTGCCTTTTGTAAATAGAAGGGTTAGTGTATTTGATCATGGTTTCCAAACAACTTTAAATAATGTACCTTCCTTGGAAATTAGCTAAACCACTGAATAACCGTGAGTTCTTGTTACTTACTATTATTTCCAGGACTATTTTTTCTTAAGACTCTTAGTGTTTTTTTTTTTTTTTTAATTTCAGATTAACCTGTGAGTACCAATGATGAGGTTACATTGTTTACATTTGTTAGGTAAAAGTCTAAGTTCTAGTTGAGCTTCCCTACATTGTACTTGCTAGGAGAGAGTTTGCTAAGTCCCCTCCCCTCTCCCCTTTTTTCTTTCCCCTCTTCTCTATTTGAATTTGTGTTTTTTTTCCCTTGTAGTAGTTCATTTGCTAGTATCATATTAGTATCGAGTACACTGGATGCTTGTTCTTCCATTCTTACTTAGCTTCCTTGAAGGCAGCATTTGCGTCTAATTCTTCCCTTCATGTCTCCAGTGCACCTGGTCCAATGTCTTTGACACGGGAGACGTTAATAGCTACCTGGTGAAGAAAGGCTGAGTGGTAGAGAGCCTCCAGCATCTGATATGATTCATGCACCCTTAGTCATTATGATTTTGGCTCTTTGCCTGCTGATGAGATTCATTATGGCCGAGTTTAGCAAAGCAGGTTTTAGCATTTAGACTATATGCTCCTAAAACATAGAAACCATGTTTTTTTAGTTTTGTCATTTATGATTTTATTGCTGGCCCTTAAGAGTTTTGCCAGGGACTTAGTCGAGATTGCATGCTTCTCAGAATTTCAGAAATGCTCAGAATTTCCCAGAGGATCACTTGTTCTTGGTTTGTAGGCTTCTTAGTAGTGAGAGGGAGAACCAAAAACTTGAAGGAAATAATAGAAAGTGGCTAGGTGCTTTATATTTACTTTATATTTTAAATTACTCAACATAGCATAAGTGTGGGCATTAATTTTAGAAACAAGACTCGTATTCAATACGCGCTTTAGCAACTATCAGCAACTATTTTTTAAGTTTAAAATGCTAGTTTACCCCCAGGTAAACTAAACCATAGGGTTTCATGTGTTTTGTTGTTGTTAGTTTATTGTGGTAGATGTCTTGATAAAGTTATATTTAAAGTGTGAGTTTCTAATTTACAGAAGAAAAAAACCTTACAGTTGAGATGGCATTTTCGTAACCCAAAAGAAAAGGCACTGTTTAAAGTAGGTAAATTTGAAAAAAAAAAAAATAAAGTAGGTGAATTTGGAGTTCTGCTAAGGTCGTTCATGTAACCTTGTTATAAACCAACTTTAAGTTATTTTCTAAGATTGTCTCACTGGTTGCCGTCACAGTGTGAACTGGAAGGAATTATGAGACTATTAGGCTGGGTCAGAATGTGTCGAGATGAAGATTTGCATTGTTGGGGACTTGTTACCAAACATTTGTCCTTGGCATGTTTGTAAGTTAGCCCATGTTTCAAGGGTGAACATGGATTAGGTGCTGTAGGCTTCCCTTCTTCTAAAATTTTAAAATTTTATTTTATTTTTATGATATAAACACTTGCGATCTACCAGCTTTACACAAGTTTAAGTGTATAATTCAATGCTGTTAAGTTTAGGTACCATGTGGCATAGCAGACCTCCTGAATACTTGGAACTTTTGTCCCTGGATGAGCCCTTTCCCCTCCCGCCAGCCCCTGGCAGCCACTGTTCTCCTCTCTGAGTGTGTGAATTTGACTACTGAACTTGCATCTTTATTAATGTTGCGTCTGCCCTGTTGCCGTGCCGATTATTTCTTTGCTCTGTAGTTTTGATGACCTGCTTGCAAAGTGACCAGACCTTCTCTAACGTTTAAGTCCTGCCCTATGGATAAGGGACTGTTGAGACCTTTCTAACGGGTAGAAGCCAAGTAGAAAACTCAGTGTGAGGGACCAAATTATGTTGCAGCTGGTCTGAGGCGGAGATTTGTTGTCAGAGTGTGAGTGTTTTCATAACTGTTTGTGATCAGGAAATTCGGAGCTCTGATTCCTGCATTAGCCCTGAGTCTGCCCTATGGCATCTTCCTTCAGCGCCTGGATCATTCAAGGCGGAGGCTCAAGGGCCAGTATTTCTCCAGTAATAGTAGGAAATGGGCTGAGGTTGCAACCTTAACTCTGCAGAATTGGGCATGATTAAACTCGCAGAGCTGCATTAATATGGATTTGCTATTTGTATGTACAGCATCCATTGTCTTACTGTTTTCCAGTGTGCCATTTTTTTCTGAAAACAAAGATGGAAAATTCTGCTGATCATTTTTTTTTTTTTTCTGTCAGTAAGACTGTTCTGCCTTTTCTTTTTCTTTGCCTGGGAATATGAGAATAGCACTGGGCGCAAGACTGCAAACATGAGGGTTTGCGCGGGCTCCAGCCTGTTGTCATGTCAATCTTGTGATTTAGGTAAATAGTGTGCAGTTTTGCGCAGAATCAGCAGCCAATGTGCTGCGAGCCGTTTTTGTTTTAGTCACATTATTGGCTGGTGACTCTATTAATGAGACAATAATTGGGAAATAGTAGTCATTGTTCCCATAAAACACGATCCTCGTGTTGGAAGCCCAGCCAGGCAGAGGAGTTGCATATGCAGACAGGGAGGGAGGAAGGGATGAGTAGCCAGTGTTCCCAGCTTTTAAAACCATCAGACCCCTGCTGCTTAAATTGCCCCAGCTGTTAATGCTGGAACCATTACAGTAATGGACTCAGCAAATGAAGGAGAACCGAGACACGCACACTTTATTACCAGAGGGGCAATTTTCTCTTCATCTGTAATAGCAGCGGTGCTTCATATTGATCAGGCCATCAAGATACTAATCCTCTGTAAAATTACTTGTTATAACCGAAAATGTGCTAATCCCAATCAGTCTGTGTCCGGTCTGTCTACTTACTATTGAAGACAGACTATTAGATGCTTTATTTTTCATGATTTAAAAGCTTTGCCCTGGAAATGGTTGGCGTTTTCCCTCGCAACACTGAGTGCTTAATCTTAGCAATAGCCCAGGGTTGTCTTTTTGTTTTAAACAGAACATCACCCACTTAATTAAGGAGTGAGTGTCTGTCTTGCTGTCTTGAGTTATGCTGGTGTTTTATGTTCCTCTGGATTTATTAAGCATCTTGTTTTACATTCAGTCTGTGGTTTGTGCTGTAAATAAAAATAGGCCCATCTTGCCCGTATTAGAAATTTGCAGGTAGCAAATGTCAATACGTACCAGGGATGTAAGGTTCTCTGATTTATGGTTCAGGCACCAGGTTGTGTCCTGTCTATCGAACCCACAGACAGGATGCATCTTAGGGTCTTCCGTGCAGCAGGCATGTTTTTGCATCGTTGTCTAAGGAAGTTTATGGTTATTTGTGCATCCCCGGTTGAGTAGATTGCTTTTTAGACAATGAGGCATATCCAGTTCCACCTGCCTTATGTTGGTGAGAAATGTCTACCTGTAGGCTCTGTGATGTTAGAAGACCCGTTACATACTGATTTCTGTCTTCTGCAATATTTAGAATTGGAGAACGTTACACAATTTTCATTTTTAAAAATTATAGTCCCTTTCCACGTATTTTGTATGTCTGAGTAGAAATTCAGATGCTGCCTTGGCAGTATTTTTATTTGTTCCATTATATTGTCATTGCTTAAAGCATTTGTGTGGCCTTCTCTCTGGAGTTGCCGCAGAAATGCTTAATGAGTACTCTTCGTGTGCCAGGACTTACGTCAGGGGTGGGGGACTCAAGGAGGAGGAAGGTGTGATCTTTGCCCTTGAGGACCTTAGTTTAGTAGAAAGATGGGCATGGAAATAAATACAGACAAGAATGCAGTATAGTAAATGCTAAAATCCACCACGAGTGTAGTTCTTGGGAGCGGGTGCCAGTTATGGGCACATTAGTTAAAATCAGCCTCATTAGTTTTTCCTGCTGTGTTACCAGCAGAATTCTGACATTTAATCACACTTTAAGACTTGCTTCTGAATGACTTCTAGCTGTTGAAAAGAAATATCTTCTTTCCTTGCTTGAGACATGTTTACTTCTCCCTGGGGACAGTCAAAGGAAGGGTTTCTAAAAATATTTTGATCAGTGCCCACATCCTTGGGTATGTATAGAGTTTCTCAAGGAGACTCCTTTAAAGGGGATAGTGCTTATAATATTGTTTGTGTCCTGGGATTTATATTGTAAATGCTTTTTACATTTACAATACAGTGCAGTTTTATCAGGAGAGACCTTCACGGGTGGTGGTGAAGAGTGTGGATTTTCGCGTTTTCTCCTATGTCTGCTGCTTATTAGCTGAGTGATTTTGAGCAAGTCATCTAATCTCTTCAAGCCTCAATCTTCATCTGTAAAATGGGAATTAATAATAGTTGTGAAGATTAAATGATTTAATATATATAAAGCATTAAGAATACTGATGGGCTTATCTAAGTGCTATACGTGTGTTAGTTACTATTATTACCATGGATGTGATTATAAAGTAATGAAATTATTTTTCACATGTGGCTTATAAAAGTCGGCTTTGTAAGTCTATATCCATAATATGTATATAAGCATATGGTTTATAAGGTAGAGAAGTATTTCGTTCTTTTTTTTTTTTTTTCTTTGAGACAGAGTCTATGTTGTCCTTGGTAGAGTGCTGTGGCGTCACAGCTCACAGCAACCTCGAACTCTTAGGCTTAAGTGATTCTCTTGCCTCAGCCTCCCAAGTAGCTTAGACTACAAGTGCCTGCCACAATGCCCGGCTTTTTTTTGTTGTAGCTGTCATTGTTCCCTAGCTGGCTGGGGCCAGGTTCAAACCTGCCAGCCTAGGTGTATGTGGCTTAAGCCCTACCCACTGCGCTACAGTTGCCGCCAGGGAAGTATTTCTTAATTAAAATATTTTTTTCTGATTACACAATAATTTATTTTAGAAAGAGTGAAAAATACAGAAAAATATTAAGCAAAAATAATCTATAATCTTTCAGAGTAATCACTTCTTACTTTATATTGGTATATTGCTTAGAATATTGCCAATGTGATTATCATTTGTATAATATATACAATATAATCCTGATCTTATTTAAAATATATTTATGATTTGTATTTATGCAAGATATATTTTAAGCAAAAATTTAATTATAATGTGTATATTTTGTACACTGCATTTTTTCACTTACCAGTTTCCAGTATTTTATGAATATTTTTTCATATTGCTACAATTGTATAGTATTTCCTCATATGGATTTTTTTCCATTATAGATTATCCTTTAGTAAACATGCTTCCACATAAATCTCTGCAAATCTTTGGGATTTTACATAAGGTAAATTAAAAGAAGGCAAACCATGTGGGCTAACATTTGTAAGGATTTTTGATTCTCATGGTAAAATTCCCACCCAGATAGATGATGCATCACATGGGTGGGAATCCTTATTGGTGCATGGTGTCCAAAACTAGGAAATGTCAGACAATAAAAATCTTGCCAGTTTGGAAGAAAAGTAGGAGCTCATAGAACTAATTTGTATTTTCTTAATTACTATATTTGGTTGAATGTATTCCTACCATTTATATTGGCTAAGTAGAGTTCTTTTGTAATTTGTTTATTTATATGGTCTTTGTTCATTTTGCTAACTAGCGTTTGTCTTTCTTACTGATTTGGAAGAATATTTCACTGATTAAGGATGTTATCATTTGATAATCATGTGATGGAATTATTTTTCCCAGTTTGTTTACTGTCTGCCTTTTAACTTTTATATATTCCGTATTCAAAAGATTTCCACTTCAGTATTAAATCAGTGGCCACTTATCTGTCCTTCCAGTTATTATATGTGTTAATTTTTTTTCATGTAATTCTTACATTGTGTCTGGAATGTAGTTGGTCTATGGTAAGGGGAACATATCTTTTTCCTGCCTTTATTGACTTACCTTTATATACTGATTTAATGCCCAAGTGCTCAGATATGCTTTTTATTCAGTTCATTATAATTATAATTTTAAGAACTGAAATGTGTGCTGAGTACTGTTGGCCATAGTTTTTTTCTCCTTCAACAGTGTTACCAATTATAGATTATCTTCACTTGTGGCGGAGATAATCCACCACAGAATATTTCCACATTTATTTTTCTTTTATAATCTTCAGAAAGTTTTATAATTTTATTCAATTAGGAACTGTTTACTTTTGTAGAATACTTGGGTTACTATTACAAATGAGATATTTAAAAATTAGTTTTTTTTAACTGATACATAAGAAAGCTTCTTATGTGTGTGCTAATTTTGTAATTGGCTACAGTATAGAACGTATCCTTATCATTCTAATATTTTTTGGATGATTCTCTTGGGTTCTATAGCTATATATATCAGGCAGACAATCTATTTAGCTGCAAATATAATTTCTTCTTTCCCGTTTCAGTTAATTATATTTGCCTCTCCTTTTTTCTTATGTTATTACATTGTCTAGAACTTCTAAATAGTAGTGGTTATAGCAGATGGTCTGGCCTTTAAGATGATACTTTAGGATTCTAGCATTAAGCATAGCTGTAATTATTGGCAATTATTGTTGATTCTTGGTTTACTCTTTTTTTTTTTTTCAGGGACTGAGGTTGAATTTTTATTGAATTTTTGGGGCTATCTGTTTAGATGGTAACATCTTTACTTCTTCTACTGATAGAACATAATCTGTTAACCGACTTTTAAATAATGTTTCCTTGGGATAAATCCTACTTGGTTATATTATATTGGACTCTTATATTGCTGAAATCAACTTTTTAGTACTTCAATTAGGAAAATAAGATGGGTCTGTAGAAGTGATTCTTTTTTTTTTTTTTTTTTTGAGACGGAGCCTCAAGCTATCCCCCTGGATAGAGGGGGATGGCATCACAGTTCACAGCAACCTCCAACTCCTGGGTTCAAGCGAGTCTCCTGCCTCCACCTCCCAAGCAGCTGGGACCACAGGTGCCCGCCACAACGCCCGGCCATTTCTTGGTTGCAGCCATTGTTGTTTGGCAGGCCCGGGCTGGGGATTCAAACGCGCCACCTTAGGTGTACGTGGCTGGCGCCTTAGCCGATTGAGCCACAGGCGCCGAGCCTGTAGAAGTGATTCTTATGGGAACTTTAGGGTGGCATGTGGGAGGGAAGTATGTGAGATTTTGGATGGACATGTGTATTATGGACAATATAGTTTCTCAGAAAGGGGGACTTATAAATTTATTGATATAGCATTGAGCATAACTTTGGTTTACTAGGATAGAATTGTATATAGTTTTAAAATTTAAAAAATTTCATGTTCGTTTTCTGTATCTTCTTTTTAATTATAATTTTCTGTATTTGTGTGTTCTCTTTAAAAATTGATTTTATTTGCTACTAGACTGTTTTTAAGAACTAGCACTTAAATTCATGTTCTCATTCATTCATTGTCTACTTCATTTTTATTGTTTCCTTTTTCCTGTTTTGATTAAGCTTCTTTTGCTGCCTTCTTGAGATGAATTCTTAGTTCCTTCTTCTTCTTTTTTGTTTAATGTGGCAGACATCTCAAAAATCTTAAAATAATTTTCTCTTTTGTAAATCTGTAGCAATTTTTTGGATATTTTTATAGCACTTATCACTCAGTACTGAGTGGTTTTTTTCCAGTCTCTTTTTCCCTCATTAATTTTACAGGCTGTGTTTTATTTGCCTTTGTACTTCATTGTCTGCGGTCTTGAACACCATAGGCACTAAACTGTTTGTTGAATGAATACCACGAATATCCCCTCAAACCTCTCCCTCCACACTGTAGGCAGTTAATTGTTTTTTATTTTTATAATTTTTACGTTTTGCTTTTGTTTGTTGTCCCTGCTGGAGCGCAGTGGCATCACTGTAGCTCAAACTCCTGGGCTTAAGTGATCCTCCTGCCTCAGCCTCCTGAGTAGCTTGGACTCCAGGTACATATCACTGTGCTCAGCTAATTTGAGTGGTTTTTAGAGACAGGTCTTGCTATGTTGGCCAGGCTCGTCTCAAACTCCTGGCTTCAAGCGATCCTTGTGCCTTGGCCTCCCAAACTGTTTGGATTGATGTCTGAGGCCCCGTGCCAGGCTGAACAGGTTTTTTTTCTTTTTTGAGACAGAGTCTTACTGCGTCGCCCTTGGTAGAATACCATGGCATCACAGCTCACAGCAACCTCCAACTCCTAGGCTTAAGCAATTCTCTTGCCTCAGCCTCCCAGGTAGCTGGGATTACAGGTGCCTGCCACAGTGCCTGGCTATTTTTTGTTGTTGTTGTTGTTGTTGTTGTGGTTGTCATTGTTGTTTGGCAGGCCCAGGCCAGGTTCGAACCCGCCAGCTCCGGTGTATGTGGCTGGCGTCCTAGCCGCTGAGCTGCAGGCACTGAGCCTGAATAGGGTTGATTGTTAACTTCCCTCCTGGCTTCATCTGAGATGGCTTTCAAAAAGATAATAAATGTAAAAGAACTAGAAATTGTAACAATGTAGATATAAATGTGATTTAAAAGAGTAGGCCGTTAGTGTTCTTGTCTTATCCATTACTCCACCGCAACCTCCATGTAGAAATTATCATGCTCTTTGGAGCAGAAACTTAAAATATATATATCTTGTGTCCTCTAAAATATCTAACACAGAACTTTACTGACAGATACACGGTACATATTTGTTGATTGGATGTTTTCTGAGACCCGCTTTTCAAATGCAGGTTCCTGAGTGATCCTTAGGTAAGACATAGGAGCTCTGTCTTGCCACTGTTACCAGTTTACTAGGGGTGACCAGGACACAGTGAAGTGCACATGTGTAACTTTGGAGCATCTCGTTTTCTCTGCAGAATAGCACTGGGGACATTACGTTTGTTCTTCCTGAAGTATGGACCAGTAAACTAGTGTGATTGATATAAATTGATAGAAAAATTATAAAATTGAGAATTCCTTTTCAAAAGTAAATATATGATTATTCCTTCCATTTCAATGACAATTACATTACATTTTCATTATTTCTCTTGCACCAAAATTTATTTTAATTTATTTTGTTTGTTGCTACGGAGGGGTGAAATTGTATCAAGTAAGTTTCCTTTACTCATCTGAGAGTTCTCATGGTCTGTGGGCAAGAGTGCCATCTTGGAAGTCAGCCTTAGGTTAACAGATTATTTAAAATTGCTAAATACTATCCAAACGGAGAGTGATAGCATTTTCTGGGTAAGTATTAACTATCCTATTTTAGAATAATTTTCATGGAAGGATTTCACATAACCAGTGACATTTCAGCGCTGTGACTTCAGGCAAAGCCTGCCAGTATGAATACTCCTCCCACCCTCCACCCTCTCTTTTCTTAACCCATTCATTGCAGTAGGAAAAAGTAAGTATAACTTTTTTTTTTTTTTTGGAAGTATAACTTTTTGAAAACAAACACGCTTACTCTTTAGGCTGCTTTTAAAGATTCCCAGGAGACTTTGTAGCTCAGATAATTGATGTTAAATTTTGTGTGGTTGTTTTTAAGCCCAAATTATGGGGATTTACAAAAAGAGGCTTCATTTGAGAAATAAAAACTAAGTAGAACCTCCAAAGCTGTCCACCTCCCTACACTGACCACCTCCTTAAGTTGACCTAATTTTCATGGACTGGACATGCACCACATGTGGGCATCAGTGTAGTAGACCTCATTTCTTACAGTGACCACCTCTGTGTATTGACCAGTTTGCTATAGTTCCTTGGGTGGTCACTTAGAGAGGTTCTACTGTAATCTGATGATAGTGTAATGATAGTGTATTAAATCCACCAATCCCTGAGGACTCTTCTTAAGTCCCTTCTCTTTCATCAAACTTTGGAGGATTCTTCCTCTCGTCTCTTTCCCTACTGACCTTATTTCTTATGTCAAAGTGTACGATACCAACAGTGAGATTGTGAATGGTACACTTACTGGTATATGGTACCATATGTTTTGACATTTTGACTTTAGATATTTTATTGTCATTTTTACCTATTAGTGTTTTATGTACAGTAATTCTCCAACGACCATATTACTTTTTTTTTTTTTTTTGGTGTCTAACAGGGTACTAATAATATACGGGGCTTGTCAAACCGAGGTACATACAGACTAAAAGTTGAGGGTTTGGTTTATGTTTTTTTACTTTCCAAAACACCCATAACTCTCAATTTGGTTTCTATCAAAAATAGGAAATATTTTGTTTAGAAAATGTTTTGCGTGAAATCATATGGCAGAATATTTTTTTAAGGAAACCGTGTTAGTGCCCATTACATAGAAGATCTTAGATTTTGGTGGCCCTTTCCCTATCACTGTGGGTTTTACAAGAGTTATGTCTGAACCCCCTATGTGTCTGGATTCATTTTGCCACTTCATCTACTGCTCTTCCTCCTGTTTTTATTTAAGACTATAAAGTTACTTTAGTGTAACTGCTGCTGTCACCTTTGCCCTTAGCTAATCAAATAGTTTACCTTGAGGGAAGCATTTATCTCCCACTTTCATTATTATTATTTTTGTAGCTGTAAAGATATATATTTTATGTCTGCAGAAGGCTGTAACAGTGAAACGAGGTATTGATCTGCTGTATTTAGCAATTTCTTTCCACCTTGCCATCAATAGCGTGTCAGCATCTGTCTGTACCATGGTTGACCTCACAAATAGCTCTTTATGCTCCCATTGGATTCAAATGATATAGTATGCTGAAAACTAAATCAATGAATGATTATAAAGTTTTTAGTATTATTTCATGACCCGGAGGCAACTGGTACTCCTCGCCTTGCTAGTTCACCGTAAAATGAATATGGTCAAATGAGTGTGTCTGGCCTTTGTTTGGCTGAAAGGAAGAAAGAAAGGCACCTGCTCCGGTGAGCTCATCCTTCTAAACCGGTGATCTCAAAGCACAAAGAGAGGCACCTGCTCCGGTGAGCTCATACTTCTAAACCGGTGATCTCAAAGCACTCAGGCCCTTCAGTGAAGCAAGCTTCATGCCTTTCAAAATCAGACAGAAAGGCAGTACCCCCTTTTAGCTTTATTCTCTGCCTCTTCTGCAAGTATGTAGCAAATGTTTCTCAAATTATTGGGGCTATAATCATGGGGGCTTTTACCTTCAATTTACAAAAGAAAGACGAAAAAGCAAAACAACTAGATGCTTTGTCAGTGTATCACTGAGGACCTAACAAAAAGTACATGGTGAGAGGAGAGAGAATAACCTTGGTCTAGGCTGAGTGGGACTCTTGGCTACTACCAGCGCCTGGGATCCACCCCAGGGGGCTATCGTCCAGGTCACATTTCCACCTCTTGTTTGTGGGCGTTCCTTCTCACCTCCACTGATGTGCAGAACACTGAAAGAGCGGGAGTTATTAATTTGCCTGCCTTTGAATGTTGCTGAATCCACACCAACATTTTTTGACTCTTGCTGAATCATATATTCAGGTGATGGAATCTTTTAGATATTAAAATTGACATTTGGGATATGTGGAAAGGTGGGAGTGGGTGACAAGGGTGGTTTTTGGGGAAAGTGGAGCATAGCAGCTGTCATCCTGATCTTTGATAATGAACCAATGTATTCCTAAGAAATGCCAGTCTGGGCTTGGTGCCTGTAGCTCAACCAGCTAGGGCGCCAGCCACATACACCAGAGCTAGCGGGTTCGACTCCAGCTCGGCCCGCCAAACAACAATGACAACTACAATCTAAAAAATAGCTGGGCGTTGTGGCAGGTGCCTGTAGTCCCAGCTACTTGGGAGGCTGAGGCAAGAGAATCGCTTAAGCCCAAGAGTTTGAGGTTGCCGTCAGCTGTGACTCCATGGCACTCTACCCAGGGAGACAAAAAAGAAAATGAAAAGAATTGCCATTCTGATGTGTTCCTTGGTCCATCAGCCTAGTAGAAAGTTTGACAGGGAGTATTGGAGAATTTACTTACTGATTCATTCCCCAGACATTTATTGAATAAATAATACCTGAATAATGGGTCGTCTTGGCTTTGTTCCTTATAGATGCTGGGTTATCTTCTCTCCCCAGCCTTTCTTAAGGAAGGTTAGGTGATAGTGATCAGGGCGTAAAGAGTGACTCAGCTGCAGCTGGTGTGGACCAGCACCTTGTATAAGGTTCATTTTCAAGTTCATACTACTAAAGGCTGTCTCTGATGAGGACCACTTAGGGCTCTAGGTGTGGTTAGAGATCCCACTGTTGATAGGAAGGATATCAGAAGACCTGTGTGGCTTAGTTCTCGATCCTAGCTAGTCAGTTTACTGACAGTTACAGGGCTTCTAAGTGAGATGAGATGTTTCTTTTACTAAGTTAAGGTAAAGACAAAAATCTCTTTGTAGGTGATATGTTAATGCATACATATTTGAGTGGGATCATGTAATTCTGCTACGTAAAAAAGTGATAAGAGCCCAAACTTAGAATTGTATGAAGATGAATTTGTGTCACATGCTAGACTTTGAATCATTTGTAGACTATAATTTTTTAGACTCTAAAAAATTGTAAAATGTGTCAGTGACCTACTGCGTACTTAAAATTACATTATTTTCATTACATTTCTGTATATATAATTATATTCTTTGTTTTCATCATGTGATAATGTTATGATGAAATAAATCCTCTTTTCAAGATTATTTTCTTTTGTAGACTTCTCTGAACTTTCCTTGAAAGCTGATATCTAGGTTTTTCTGTGCCATTTTGAATTTTATGCTTTATTAGAATCTCTGTAAAGAGGCATAAATTAATTTTGCATTTTCTTTCTCTTTTTAGGGTCTGAGAATGTGTTATGTGTCTGAGGCTACCTATGTGTCTAAAAGTATAGCATGCTTAAAACCATGGCTGAAGAGTGATGCTGAACGGTATACTTTGCATGCATTTGTGATTTGAAATAGGAAAAAAGTCAAATTGGAGACAGCTTGAATGGCATGCTGTCAGTCTGGAGGTTCATGAATTGGCAATGGTCTCATTTAGGACCTTCAGATGTGTCTCTGCCTGGACAGAATGAGAACGTTTTGCATGTTCTGGAGGAGACAGCCACTCCTTGCTGCCTCACAACAGGCAGTGGTGCATGACAGTTGCCCTTCATTGCTGGCTTCTTGGAGCTTAACCTCTGACCCTCCACTTAGTCGCTGTGCGGCAGTTGGAGCAGGTTGGAGATGTTGGTGAATGACGGGCATTGGCCTGCAACGTGCTTGTCATTATTTGACTGTCAAAAGGAGCCTGCCATTGGTTTCCATCAGGGTTTGAAACCTCTGTGCAGCAGTCCATATACTTAACTTCCAAGGCTGTCAACAGGATGATCAAATGTGCATAAAAAAACCCGCAGTGCTGAATATATCTTCCATCAGGAGATAGAAGTTTTCCCCTTTTCTTTTCTTTCTTTCTCTTTCTTTCTTTCTTCTTCTTCTTTTTTAAATTTTCCTTTTGGCTAAATATATTCCGATAACTTTCACAGGGCCGAGAGGTTGAATCTGTTGCCATGACGAGAAAAGTGAACTGTTGTCTCAAGGGGTCTAAGTTTGAAATCGCACGACTTAAATCTGAGCAGCTCTGCTGGTTAAATGCTCTGACTTTTCTGGCATATTTTATCAGCTTTCAACAATTGGTTTAAGGCACCAGAAGCTAGCTCCTCGGTGCCTGGGGTTACTCACAGGATGAAACATTCACCTTGGTCTTTCTGTAATGTGCCAAGGGGTGGAGAGGTCAGTTTACGTGATTGTGAAGCAGGAATTAAAATGTAAAATAAATAATGGAGGGGAGGTTATCGGATGTATGATTATTATCTTGCTTAAGACTTTCCTCATGGTAAAGTTCAAACACAGCAATTTTAATTGGCTGTGATTAAGTCTTGGAAATGTAAAGGGTCAGTCTTACGTAATATATTGTTTAGATATAGGAAAAAGTGACAGTGAAATCCCTCTTTTCTTGAAAATTTGAAAACCATCCTGACGTGGAGGAGGATGAGGAAAATCCTAACAATAATCTTTCAGTGGATGGAAGTTGTAGGTAACCAAACTTGGTTTGCTTTCGGAGTTGTGTAGTAGACGGCTCAGGAGTCACTAGAGCTGAGTTTTAGACTTAACCCCTCAATCTCAGTTTCTTCATATGGATACTAAGGTGGTGTGGCTGATGGGAGGTGCTGCTTCTCAAGTATTAGCCTTTGAGAAGTTAACCGTAGGTCCTCTGTACATTCCCTCTTTCTTGAGCTCTTCTTTAATAATCAGCGTTAGCAGGAGAGATCCATTGCACATTAAAGAGGCGATGAAAACAGGCTCCAGAACCCAGCACAATTTTAGTGTTTCAACCCTTTTTTTCCTCTTGTATTACTGATTTTAGCTGATGACATCACATTTCAGTTAAGCATTCAGGCACAGATCGGAGTAGCCTTCTTTCTTTCCCTCCTTTCCATTCATTCAGTCACTCCTTCATTCGCTCCACAACTATTTATTGAGCTCCAGCTGTTTGCCAGGCCCTGGTCTGAGTTCTGACATGCAGCTGTGACCCAACAGGCAGCACTTGCCCTCATGGGGCTCACATTCTGGAGGGAGAGACAGAAAGTAAGTAAGTACACAATAAATATTGACTTTGATAGTTGCAAATATTATCAAGAAAAAACAAGTAGGGTGTGATGATAAAGAATTATTTGGGGGTGGGTGCGATGGCTTATGCCTATAATTATAGCGCTTTGGAAGTCCAAAACAAGAAGATCCACTTGAGGCCAGGAGTTTGAGACCAGCCTGGGAAACAGTGAGATCCTATGTCTACAAAAGGTAGATAATAATAATAAGAAGAAGAATTGCCTAGGTGTGGTGGCATACACTTTGTAGTCCCAGCTACTCAGGAGGCTGAGGCAGGAAGATTGCTGGAGCGCAGGAGTTTGAGATCACAGTGAGCTATGATTGCACCACTGCACTCCACCCTGGGTGACAGAGACCCCTTCTTTTAAAAGAGAGAAGGATTTATATGATCTGACGAGAAATCAGAGTATGAGACCCCTTCTTTTTAAAAAAAAAAGTTACTTGTTTGGTCAGGGAGGAGCTCTCAGTGGAGGATTCTTTCCTGTTGAGAACTGATTATGGGAGGGTGAAAGTCCTGGGAAGACGGGGGAGCGTCTTCCAGATAAAAGGGACCCACACTCTGTCTTCTGCTTCTTATCCAGTTGGTCACCAAGTTCTGGTCTTTGTCTCAGCATCTTTCCTTCTTCCATCTGTTCTGGGCAGGCTGCTCCTGCGTTCAGGTGTTTTTCATTTCCTTGGCTCTTGGCCTGCGGTTCCCTTCCATCAAGTTCTTCCTTTCCATCTTTAAAAATGTAAAGTGACCGTGTCACTCCGCTGCTTACCATTTCTCAGAGATTTGCCACTGGCTACTACGTGTTCAGATTCTGACACCTGGGCTTGCCCCGTGAGGTTCCTTTTGTTTTCGTGGCCTTGTTGTCAGCTGCTAACCTCTCACTCCCATAACCTTACTGCAGGAAAGTGGTGCCGCCCTCAGCATCTGCCTCCGTCCATGCTTTCACCCCTGCCGGTCTCTCTCTGGACTGCTGTCCTTTCGCATCAGCGTGTAGTTAATTAGCAGTTTCCTCAATTGCCACGTCTTGGTAGATCTCCCAGGTTCTGCCACCCCCGTGTTGTGTGTGTTTCCTTAGCTTTTATCTCCCTTCTGTATCTGCTGGTCCATTTACTTGTCTAGTCCCTACGCTCCTTGAAGACAAGTGTTGAGCTTTTATTCATCTCTTAAATTTTCAATATCTGGTATAGTGTCCAGCACAAAACAGGCATGCAATAAACTGTCACCTGTTATGGCATAATCTTCAGAAATGTTTAAGGAAAGATTTTTTTCATGAACTTCACATACGATTATTGGATAATGATTGGATAGAATACTTTTTGAAGAGCTCCATAGTCAAAGTATTCCATTATTGTTAAGCAGACTTCTTCCCTGAGGTGAGGCCAAAATTAAATACCCAAAATCTTCTTAAAAGGAAAGGAGGGTAAAGGCTAAAAAGAAAATAGAAATATAGTAACTTCCCAGTAATCACCACGACACCGGGATGTAGTAATAGTGAGCCAGTTAGCTCCAGATGAACTTGTAGGTTGCCATGTAATTCATCATGTGACGTGTCTTTTGCCAAGGAGGACGGTACTAATTTTAGTATTCCAATTCTGTAAGTAAATTTGATAATTTATGCATTCATCCATTTCTCATATCACACTGCGTAGAGTTGTCAAGCTGTTTTGCATTTTTCATTATATCAGAAGTGTTTTAATGCCAAACCACAGTAGACCCATCGTGTGGATGCAGTGATTTATTTAAACAGCTCTCTATTGTTGGCCATTTAGCTTATTTCATTTATTTTGTTAGGATAAACACTGCTGTGTTGAGCCAGTGTATTTAAACAACTGTGTGTACATTTTTTTTTTTTTTTTGGAGACAGTCTTACTGTGTCGCCCTCGGTAGAGTGCTGTGGTGTCACAGCTCACAGCAACCTCAAACTCTTGGGCTTAAGTGATTCTCTTGCCTCAGCCTCCCAAGTAGCTGGGGCTTCAGGTGCTCGCCACAATGCCTGGCTATTTTTTTGGTTGCAGTTGTCATTATTGTTTAGCTTGAAGCTGCCAGCCTCCGTGTATGTGGCCAGTGCCCTATTCATTGAGCTACGGGCACCAAGCTTGTATGTGCATTTTTTATTAATCAATTCCTGGAAATAGAATACATGAGTCAGAAGTTAATAATTCTTTTAAGGTATTTGATGCTTATCGTCACATTGCTTTCTGGAAAAGGTGTCCAAATCTTCGTTGAGATAGATTGTAAAAAGGATCTTCCTTTACAGTGTCTTTTTAAGATTACTCACTAGTGAATTAGGATCTAACTGGGGATTTTACATCTGGAAGAGAGCTGAATAATAGAGATATAAAGAGAATAAGAAAGGAGATGAAAGGCAAGGAAGAACAAGAAAAATCTCAAGATTTGAATTTGTGAAATGCTGTGTAGGCTGTGGGTTGGTGATTTTCAGACTGCGCTGGGTCCGCCCAGGGCTCTGCCACCGCAGCTCAGTCTCCGTTTATGTGTTTTATTTGTTTATGCTTTTGGGTAAGATCTCTTTCAAATTAATGGTGCCAAACTTGAAAAGCTTGACAGCACTGATTCGTAGTCTCTAAGTTTACTGCTGCCATTTTCAGAAACGTGATTCAGAATGGAAATGTCTCATCTTTGCTTTTGCTCTTTGAGAAGCCAGCGTCCTGATTCCTTGTTGCCAGCCCTAATGAGAGGGGAGTATATTTCTCCCGTCTTCCTACTGCGCTGGACAAATACTCTGTTACCTGGTTGAGATCTGTGTGGGAAAGGCAGTGTGGTATCAAGTCACTGTCTAATTTCAACTCCAGTGTGGGAACTGTGAAGTATCTTTCAGACAAAGTAGAGGTTAAGGCACCTTAAGGGCAAGGACTTCTTATCTTGCTTTTATTAGCTGTGGTGTCAACACACACTAAAACGTGATGACCCACTCTCCTTTCTGATAAAAGGAGAGTGACCTACCTGGCATGGATGCTGAGAGGTGCCTGAGGCAGATTACATTGTCACCTCTCATGACAACAGCAGGCATTACAAAAAAAAAAAGGCCAGGAGATTTCTATTTACCCATGGAAATGTTTGACATCTTTGGCTCCTGATGAAATAAGCTGGAGCATTGTAGCAGGGGAATGAATGAATGAATGAATAAAGAAAAGGAATCTGGCTTTATATGAGAGATTCGAAGACACAGGGGACATCAGTCCCATCCTCGCCCTGTAAACGTCTATTGGCAGGTCCCTAAGACCTCAAACCCTCGAGGGAGCTTAACTTCAGTCTGTTTTTTATTTAACTTATGTTTGTTTAGAGCCAAGATCTCTGACATGGCTTGGCTGACTTTTCTAAAGGTGAACTAAATACAGGGCTGGCAATAGAGTCGATAGGCTCTGAGGAGATGCTAGCATGGAAAATTAGAGAATTCCCCACTCCTCAGTGAAGTTAATTGTATTTACTTACTTGGCTTTGAGGCAAGAGTCTGAGAACTCTTGGAAAAAGTTGTAGTTATTTTGAGATGGTTGACATAACGTAAAGCTTTTCTTTTTTTAAGACAGGAATTGTGTGGTTTAACTTGTCATCTTGAAATATGGATTATATGGAGAAAACATTAAAAAAAGTTATACATGACACTTCTGGGTGTCTCAGAAAAAGGTTTGAGTTTGTCTCACATCTGCCAAGGCAGCACTCTTGAGTTATAAAGAACATTACTTAAAGATTTCCTCCTGAATGTTTAAATCGCAAAATGTAACTTACTTTAGGTTTTTATTAATGGAAAACTGATAGGAAAACAGGTAAAGCATGCCAACAAAACAAACAGAACAGTACTGACGCACCTAATTCTATAAATTACACACACAGCTAAGCATACATGTTCTGCAAACTGAAGGTATTTTTAGAGATGTACCTCCCTCATTTGAATCAACTTATGGTGAAACATTTTTATAAAGTATACAGAATGGGAAAAAGCTAAAAAAAGCATTTCTTGGTTCAGTGGGATTACCCAAGTCAGATCCAACAGTGAAGACCTCCCGCAGACCTTTCCTTTCTCCTTGAGACGTGACATTTTATGCTTATTATTATAATCTGAAAGTGGCATAAAAGCTATATAACAACTTCAGATTCTGGGTTTCTGGTCCATTATTTAGTTTTATGATGAATATGAGATTCACTCTTTTTTAAAGGCAGTAATTTGGATTCCTAGCACTGTCTATTCTGTTCTGCGTGTTATGAACCCTCTGTACAAAATTTAAGGGGAACAGATTTCGTCAGATGACATGGGGAGTGTCTTTTTTCTTTATTTTTTTCCTTTTTGATAAGTATACTCTGATAGGCAGTCTTTAATGTTTCCAAATTGGCTGTCTCTTCCGCTGGACACAACAAGTATTCACGTGATCACAAATCCCACATTTGGTTGGGTGGCCAATATCTCATTAGGGTACATGTGCATTAAGGTGGTTTGTGCCTTTTGGCTCAGTGTTTGAACTTGAAAAATGTTGACTGCAAGGGGCAGAATCCTCACTTAACAGTGGATTAATAGGAATGACATGACTTTCCCCACCTCATAAGCTGTGTGGAAGAAGGAGGTTAGTCTGGAGCAGTAGCTCAGTGGTATAATCGAATGCTTGCACATTCTGTCCTGCCATCTAGCCTTCTGGTCTAGCTTTTTGATCCATTGACTTGTAACCTAGTAATGTTACAACAATGCCAAGTATCACATCCTCAAGCAACTGTGTTCAGGGCAGGAAGAAGAGGATGGGAGGATCAAGGGGCGTTTTTCTGTTAGGAAGACCTTACCCATGAGGCCAATAGCACCCTCCTAGTTATGATCCATCGGCCAGATCTGGATTTCTTGGCCATTCCTAGATGTGAGTGAGACTGGGGAAAGAAGTATCTGGCCAAAGATGATGAGATTTCCATGGCTGACTTGGAGAGCTCCTGATCCATTCCTTGGAACTGGGCTCAACGCTGCCCTCATTGGCAGGGAAGGAGAAGTGGTAACTGCTGAGTAAGGCAGCCAGTGATTTCTGCCACACTCAGTTAATGTATGATGGGAAATGGGAGGGTGTGGGCTCTATTACCAGGCAGTATAACCCACTGAGACAAGTGCATTTCAAACCTGGAGTGGAACTTCGAATCATCCATCCAACACATTTAATTAGCACTTACAGCACTCTAGGTTGTTGCCAGAAACAGGGGATATTGCAGTGAATAAGGTGGCCTACGGTCTAGGAGGACAGAGGGATTAGGGAATAGTTTCACAATAGTGGGATAAATGGTTGGAAGCAGGGAATCCCAGTTTGCTGTGCAGTGAACATGAACCAGCTAACACAGTCTCAGGGAGTCCGGGAAGGGCCTGTTGGAGATTACGTCCTTGCTAAGTGCTGAGACAGGGCTCGGCTCATCTCAGAAATTAATGAATTTCTTTTTGTTTAGGTATTATCGGAAATCAGTATAAAAAGAAATCTGCTCTTCATGTGAAACTGTGACAACTTGAGAATTTCTGCCTCGTGGAGTGGGTAATTCAAACAGCAGCTCAGGAAGCAGCATAGCCCAGTATAGACAGTGTCGCCTTTGGAACCAGACGATAAACTTTCTGCCTCTATTTGTGTAAGAAATGGGGTTTCTCTGAGGCTCAGTTCCTCCTTCTATAAAATGGATTATAATACGCGTAGATAACAGCAAATACTCATCCTGTTGGGTGTGTATAGGGTGCTGTTCTAAGCATTTTGTCTCATTTAATACCATGTTAACCCTCTGAAATCGGTATTCTTATTATCTCCATTTCATAGATGGAGAAACTGGAGACAGGTTAAATAGCGTGCTCAGCGTTCTCTAGCTAGTAGCTGGTAGGGCGTGTGGTTTGAACCCAGGCCGTCTGCCCCTGGACCTTGCTGGATGTTGTCCTGAGGTGAGTCACCTGTGTTCTTCTGTACTCTACTGTCTGTGGTCAGACTCCTCACGTAGTGTCTTTGAAATTCCCCACCATCAATTCATAGTTGCTGCCCTTACCCAAGTCACTCTGGAGCCCTCTCCGGAAATCCTGGGGTCATCCGTCCTTCCTTTCAATCCCTCTTCCTCTGCTTTAGGTTAGGTTGTCTCAAAATACTTCCTTCCAGCAAAATTACAACACTCTCCTAAGGAGATTTCTTGTCTCTGTTTTTCCCTTGTACCTAACCTCTCTTCTTGCTATTGTATCTTTCACATTGCTGACAAAGAGCTTTTTCTTATTATTTGACTTTGGTTTCACTTTGATTCAATGTAGGTCTTATTTATTTATTTATTTATTTGCAGTTTTTGGCCAGGGCTGGGTTTGAACCCGCCACCTCCGGCATATGGGGCTGGTGCCCTACTCCTTTGAGCCACAGGCGCTGCCCTCGATGTAGGTCTTAATTAAATGTATGCCTGTTGCCAATGAGATAGAAGTGCAAGTATCACAGGTTTCCAGAGCACTGTCTGACTTAACCAGCCTCTTCTCCCAGTTCGGCCCCTCCTCTCCTCCCCCCTTCCCACTCTATTTACTATTTATTTTGTCAGGCATACCCTGTTAGCTTCCCCTTCAACATTCATTTCCTCCTACCCCCGTTTCATATCAGGCAGCTCTTTCTTAGGATTCTGCTCTAAAGATTCTGCCTCTGCAAACCCTTCCCTTCCGCTGTGCCCATTTATCACGTTAGTTTCTCATCACTTTGAACTTGGCCATGGCACTGGCATGCTTAGTCTTTCTTTGACATTAAGCCCCTGGAAGGCAGGAACCCTGTCTGCACCTGATTCTATAGACGCATGGTGCAGTTTTTGTCAACTGAAGGCCTATCATAATAGTTAGCAAAGGGTTGATAGATATCTTTAGAATGCTTTTAATTTTGTGTGGAGAACACATTTTATTTATTTCTCTGTGGGAGGGAGATTCATAAATAAATATCTCTGTGCACACATGTATATACATACACACAGATACACATACTGTCCTGTGTTGTTTAACAATGGGGATACAATCAGAAAATGCAGTAGGTGATTTTATCATGAAGTATATGGTGACTCACACAAACATAGATACAATGTAGCTGATTGCTCCTGGGTTGCAGACCTGTATGAGCTCGTTACTGTACTGCATAGTGCAGGCAGTTACAGCACAATAAGTATTTTGTGTACTTAAACATATCTAAACATAGAAAAGGTACAGTAAAAATGTAGTATTGTGATCTTATGGAATCACTGTTGTATCTGACCAAGACGTTCCCACATGCGGTGCATGGCTGTCCCCGTGGGTGTGAAGGAAGGGTGCACCTTTTCACCTAATAGAGAAACTAGCCACTGTTTATTTTGTCTGTATGGTGCCTTGTAGGGAAACTTATTTTTATTGGTTGCCCTGGAGTTACTTTATGAGGAAAGTGTGTAGATACGTACACACACTCTATGTTGTCTGTATTGCTTTGCTTGTACTTTTTCCACAACCAAAGCTGTTTAAAAAAAAGATTATAAGATTGGTGGGGTCACCTCTATGGTTTATCTTATAAGGGTACAAGCGAATCTTTCTAAAAGCAGAATATGAACGTTTTAACTCAATAGCTAAGAAAATGACATGAAGGTTATGTTAACCAGTTTGATGAGAGTATTTCAAAATGTATATGAAAACAGCACACTGTAGCCCATGATTGCATTAACATACACAGTTATGCTATGAGAAATGAAAAAAAAAAGATTATAACATTCTACCCTACTCCTCCCCTAACCTCCCTATTAGAGATGACTACTCTTTTTTTAAACAGCTTTATTGAGATACAATTAACATGTCAGACAATTTACCTATTTACAGTATACAAATCAAAATTTTTTTGTATATTCACAGGTTGTGTACAACCATCACCACTAGAATCTAATTTAGAGTATTTTCATCCCTTCTCAAATGAACCCCGTACCCACTAATTGTTATTCCCCCTTCCCTCCTATCCACAATCCGCCTCTACCCCTAAGCGGTTCCTGATCTGCTCTCTGTGTTATAGGTCTGCCTCTCATGGATGCTTTATATAAATGGAGCCGTGTGATATGTGGTCTTTGCAACGGGCGTCTCCCACATAGCACAGTGTTTTTCAAGGTTCATCCCTGTTGCAGAATGTATAAGTACTTTATTTCTTTTTATGGCAAAATCATATTTAAATAATATGGATATACCACACATTATCTATTCATTAGTAGATGGGCATTTGGGTTGTTCGTGTTTTTTGTCTATTGTAATAAACATTCATAAACAAGTTTTTGTGGGGACAGGTGTTTTTATTTCTCTTGAGCATACCCCTGGGTCATCTGGTACCTCTGTCTAACTTTTCGAGAACGTGCCAGGCTGTTTTCCACAGTAACTGCCCCCCTCACATTCCCACTAGCAGTGTATGAGGGTTTTATTTTTCTCTACATCCTTGCAAACATGTGTTGTTGTCTTTCCATATCTCTCCCTTAATTCTCGTAATTTCATGAGCCAAAGAAAAATAGTCTTACTGTTATGTTTCAGATGAAGTCAACAGACAGATTAAACGAGATGCTTTCTAACTGTGTGAGTAGAAAGAAAGAAGTGGGGTGGCTAGTTGAAAACAACACGTTATCCACAAGCAAAGTAAAGGTTTTGAACACTTAAGAGAATGTTCGATGTTGGAGATCATATTTCCCACCCGCATATTTAAAAATCAGTACAATTGTATTTTTGGCCTCTGTGTGTGTGTGTGTTTTTATCATTGGGGTATAATTCACCTAACCTGATCATTTTGAAGTGCCTAAGATGATTATTCTGATCATACCTATTTTTTAGTACTTCTAATTATCTTTAAAAAATATTTGCAGACACTTTAAATACTTTTTTTTTTAAAAGAAAACAAGAAGGAGCAAGTTTGATCTCTGAGGGAGCCATTATAGATCTGTAGAGGGATGGGAATATATGGACTGTAGGAAAACACAATGTCACTTGTTTTGAAGTGAGTAGGATAACTGTCTTGACTTTTCTCCTTACTTTAGGTGTAGCCTTTTCAAAATTAGAAGGCTATGTCTTCCCTGTTATTCCAACATGAATATTTAGCAGTGCCATCCGTAACCCTAGGATCACATGGTAAATGTTAACAAGAGGCACCAGAACTTGTGTTTTTCCTGTCCTATTGTTTTTCTACAAGAACGCTGACAGCTAGAATGGCTTTGTGACATTGTGCCTACAGAGCTGAATGCTACATGTGTAGCTATCTGGGTAGGTGTAGAGCGCAGTTTTTTAAGAGCAGGATACAGTGGCTAAATGTCATCAGTTACATCTATTTTACCGTACTGAAGAATTGTACGTGTATTTTGGAAAAGATTGCGGATTAGAATTTTGTTGTATATTACAGCTCCATATTACGATTCTGCTAAGTGAAGAGAGCATTTTCTAAAAATATGGAGCTTGTAACGTGCACGAGGATTGAAGATGCGCTTGATGTCGTATTTTCAGGTCTCTCTTGCCTTTGTACTTGGTATGTCATAGTTTGATTTTTTGAGAGAAAACACGCATGATTTATGTAGGTTCTTCTGTTTCAATTCTTCATGCTACAGTGCTCCCTTTTGGATAGCTACATGGTTTCCTTCCACTTTGGAGAATCATTTAGGGCACTGAGAATATTATCTCTGGCTTAGCTGACAGTTTTTATTATTGATCTAGGGGGAGCCAGACCTGTTGCCTTTTCAGTGAGTTTCTAAGTCCTGTTGTCCCCCCTGACCACCCCAAACGACTAAAAATTTACTGTATTCATACATGAGTATAAATTAAGACAGTGCTGAAAGGTTTAAAGGAGAAAGTCGAAGTCAGCCCTCATCTTCCTCTCCAGACGTGCGTAATCACTGTGGACATTCTGGTCCGCAACAGGCGTTGACAAACTCTTGCCTGTGTCGGATCCGGTCTGCCACCTGTTTTTATATGGCCCGTGAACTGAGAATAGTGTTTACATTTTTGAATAGTGGCAAAAAAAAAAAAATCAAAAGACGACTAAGATTCTGTGACATGGAAAAATTATATGAAATTTAAAGTTTAGTTTCTGTAAAGAAAGTTTTACTGGAACACAGCCATGTTCACTGATTTATATGTACTTTGTATCTCACTGTTTTCATGCTCTAATAGCAGGGCGAGTCGTGGTAGGCTTTGGAAGCCTGAGTGTTTGCTGTCTAGACCTTTACAGAAACAAAGTTTCCTGACCCCTGATCTGTATCTTTCAACACTTTCTATGCCATTTGTAAGCATGTATGTGTATCTTTTTAAACAATGGTGTCATCCTGTGTGCTTCTGTAATCTACCCTTTTTACTGAATATCGTTCACCAGTGATTTCTGTTGGATCCTTTGTTCATTTTGTTGAATTAAAATCTGAGAACCACTGCATTGCTTGTTTTAATGTTTGTATTACATAAACCCACTAGATGTTACCTGGAAACAGTAACAATTGTAGTACTTACTATATGAATTAGAATTGATTTTAATTATTTATTGAGATAAAGGATTTTTTTTTTCATATAACCGAAATCATAAGTAGAGGTCAAGCTGTCCAGGGAGGTTATTGACGAACCATTATCTTTCTAGCATCCTGCTCTGCCATTCCTGGCATTTAATTTCATCGAAAGATGGCGACTATAGGGTGTTATTGCTGCGTGACAAATAAGCACAAAACTTAGCAACTTGAAACAACAAACATTAATTACCTTATGGCTTAGCTGATTGTCTCTGGCTCAGTGTCAAGATGTTGGCTGGGAACTGACTTAGTTCAAGACTTAACTGGGGTGGAGGGATCTGTGTCCAGGCTCACTCATGTGCTCTTGTCAGGCCCCAGATCCTGACTGGCTGTTGGCTGGAGACACTAGTTCATTGCTATGTTGGTCTCTCCATAGGGCAGCTCTCAATATGTTTGTTGGCTTCCTCTACAGGATCTCAGACAAAGAAGCGGGATAGAGTAGGGGAGGGAGAAGGGTAGATTACAGTCTTTTTATGACTTCATCTAGGAAGTCATATCCTATCACTGTTGTAGAATTTTAAAAGCAAGTCTTGAGGTCCAGGCTGCACCACTCAAGAGGAGGAATTACAGCAGGGTGTGAATCCAGGAATCGGGGACTTTGGGGACCTTCTTAGAGGCTGCTTGCATCATTTGGCATGTGGTTTCATTTAAAGGTGGTGAATGCACTCTCAGTCATTGGCCAGGCAGGAAGGGAAGGGGGAATAGGCTTTTCTCTCTCTTTCTTTTTCTTTTTGGAGATAAGGTCTCACTCTGTAGTCCAAGCTGGAGTATAGTGGCACAATCATAGCTTGCTGCAGCAACAAATTCCTGGGCTTAAATGATCCTTTTGCTTCAACCTCCCGAATAGCTGGAACTATAGGTACATTTCACCTTATCAGGCTAATTATCAATTTTTTGTAGAGATGTTGCCCAGGCTGATTTTGAAGTCCTGGTCTCATGTGATCCTCCCAGATTGCTGGGATTATAGGCATGAGCCAATACACATGACCAAGAAAGGCTTTATTTATTTGTTTGTTTATTTATTTTTTAATTTATTTTGAGACAGAGTCTTGCTTTGTTGCCCTTGGTAGAATTCCCTGGTGTCATAGCTCACAGAAACCCCAAACTCCTAGCCTCAAGCGATCCTCTTGTCTCACCCTCCTGAGTAGCTGGGATTCTAGGTACCTGCCATAGTGCCTGCCTAGTTTTTCGACTTTTAGTAGAGACAGGGTCTTACTCTTGCTCAGACTGGTCTCGAACTTATGAGCTCAAGCAATACACTTGCCTCAGCCTCCCAGAGTGCTAGGATTACAGGCATGAGCCATAGTGCCCGGCCAAGAAAGACTTTTATTAGGAAAATAATATTGGACTTGGAGTTCCATTTTGTCATAAAACTGTGCCATTGGTGACCCAGCTGCAAAGAAGTCTGGGAAAGTAAGCTTTTGGGGTGGGTACATTGTTGCCTAGGGTAAACTTAGGGTTTCATTGATAAGATAGATTATGAGAATAGATGCTGGATAGGCAACAGAAAATATGTACTATACTCACCTTCTAAGGTAGTCGAAAGGGTTCAAGGAGGTACCATGGCACTTGCCTGATTTTAATGTGCACTCAATTAGATAGTAGCTCTGATTATTGTTACTACTTATAAATTATATAATGTAGCTTTGGAAATAGCTTGTTAATATTTCATAGAACAGGATCCCTGTGTATCGATGCTGAAAAAAGCAGCATAGAAGGAAGAAAAATCATTTTTTGAGCATATAGTATGGATTAGGCATTTCATTTATATGCATTATCAGATTTAATCTTCAGAAGAAACCTGGGAAGTGGTTTTGTAGAGATGTACTATTATTTGCCCCATTTTTCAACTAAGTTAACTAAGGCCCAATCATATTAAGTCCATTATTTTAAGGAGCACTTTGCACTAGTGAATAGGTATAGGTTGTGGAGATACTGGGCAGATGGGAACTTCGTCTCTAGCGCTGGGCAGCCTCCTCTATTACTCCAGTTTGCCCTGCAATTACAGTGTTCTATATGCTGTGTGGTGTGGAGAGGGTTAAAGTGTGTTACTCTACCAAGGAGTAGGTGGTGGAACTTGAACCCAGGTATGTCGAATTCCAGAAACCTGTCTTCTTTCTACAATCAGGCTCCCTCCAATCTGTAGGCGCTGTGGATTTTAGTTTAGCTGAAATAGGGGTTAAAATGTAACGTTCTATAATACACAGAGTATCTCTTTTATACTTTTATGTATCTTTTAATAGACACATGACATTTTCTTGGATTATCAAGTTATTTCCCAGTTGCTGTAGGAGTCTGCGTGGAAATGGACTTGGCCACTAGGTGTCTCCTTTTCGTTCTTTCTCTTGTGCCACCTTCTTAGAAGGAACCGAGAGCGGCTATGAGGATGATGAGACAACAGGGACGTCTCAAAACGAAGGGGACACACGCTGATGATTCCAGTTGCCTCTTTCATCCTTCACTGGTCAGTTCTGTGCCTTCTCTGTTCACAGTAACAGATCAGTTCTCTGTTGCTTTCTCATTTATAAAAGTGAGAAAATGGGGGCACAGAACTTCTTCACTCATCCAGATCATGTTTGGGAATAAAATAATTGTAATGTGTTGGCAGAGAATTTTAGGCATAATTTTTAATCCAATTTATATGATGAGAATACTGGTATTACTAGGCAGATAACGATTACATTATTAATATTAATGTCTCTGTTCTTTAATGTAATGATGCTGACCGTAACTTACATGTATGTGAGTCTCATCTCCTGTAATCCTCATAGGAGCCCTGCACGGTTATCATCTTTTCCCCTGATTTTAGAGATGAGGAAACTGAAACTCAGAGAGGTGGGTTAACTTGCTTCGCGTTAAATAGGGTTTAGTCGCTTTCACATCTTTTCCCCTCCATATGGAAATTGTTAATTCATTACAATTAACAATCAGGGGAGGTTAGGTCAATATGTTTTAAAATTCCTACCAAGTATAATTCAGTGGAAAGAACTTGTGGCTCCATGGTTGGGTTGTGAGTTCAGACGTCTGTTTTCTCCAGTTGTCTTGTAGAAGGGAGCAGTGTGCCGGATGTGGGCTCCCTTCAGGGAGCTACAGGCTCTTTGCAGAATGACAAATGGCATACACTCAGGGATCACTTCCTTTCACTTGCCTACAAGTGCAGCACCCATTATTATGGAAACTGCGGGGCATTTGACAGCTCAGGTTCAGACCCGGAGCTTCACAGAACGGAACATTCTTCTCATTCAATTAGAGGCGTGCTAAAAAGATGGAGAGGCTCCCGGGCCTAGGGTTTTCTTTGAGCTTGCTGGCTACGTTCTCTTTTACCTGAATTTAGATTCTGCATTAATTTCCAGATTTCTCCAGTTGTCTTGAAAAAAATAAATCAGCTCATGCTAGGTTTTCTGTAGTCATGAGTAATTTAATTGTGCTCGGTGTCTCTCTGGTTGACTCCTGAGGTGTGGTGGTGATTTCTGCCGACCATAGGAAAATGTATAACAAATGTGAGATGAGAGAGCCTTGTCAGGCAGGGGCACTTTCTCCGGGAAGTCGGCGCTGGCAGTGGGAGCAGTGGGAGCACTAACAGGCACACCCACCAGATCTGCCTCCAACACTGTCACTTTTACCTCTTTGTTCCCCGTCCCGACCCACTTCCTGCCAGTGATTTGTGACATATTTCGCAGCAGATCAAATGAGCCCCTGACACCTGATTGCCGACTGCTTCTTGTTTACAGTTGCTTTCCAAGGACACCGAGACAAGATGGAAAGCTTAACGCGCAGTAATTAAATTTGCATCTGCTCTGTGACAGGACTCAAAGGAGTTTTTCCCCCTCACATATGAATCTCATTGTGGAACTCCTACTGTCTTTGACCATACAGCATCTGAAAAAGGCGAGATGTGGACAAGTAAACAAACACGGGTTCAGTCTACCGCCTGTCATTATAATGATGAATACTAAATAGGATGGCTGCCATCCCTTTCTTAGTTGACTTTCTACCCTTCACCTACTTGGTTAGCCAGATTTTTTAACTGATTTTAAATAGAAGAACTGTAGCTTAGAGGTGATGTTTTTTAAAAAATCTTTTTAAAGGAAAGCAAACATTGCTGAACAATCTGAATTGGTTTAACACCCTTTGGATTATACATTTCTCACAAATGCTGATGAATAATTCAGCAAAGCCAAATACAATCTGCTGGTGGTATCTAGTGTTATTCACACTTACTAATGAATAATTCCCTTTGGCTTTTACAGGGCAGCTCCAAGGAGTGACTTCTGAGACTCAGATGGGTTATTATTGGGCTATTTGTTAGTGTCCTTGGGGCATTGTGAGCCAAAGACCAAGTTGGCTACCCACCCCACAAACCTTCCACAATTCTTCTGGGAAACGTGCAGCCCTCTGTCCCGGCTTTTTAGCCCTACGTTGTTACTGTGAAAGGGGGTTTGTCAGAAGAGGCTGCTGCAGAATTCAGCTTCCCTGTAATGTCATTGATTCAGCTTCTTCATTATTTCATTCAAATCAAGAAGTGTTTATTGTTAAACACCTTAAAAACAGTGTGTGTACAGCGGTAAGACAGACTTTGTGTGCTGTGTCCTCACTGGGAGTGCAGGGTGGGTAAGGAGAGGTGTGTAGGGTCCTGGAGGAGGACGCTCAGCGTCTTTTTATCAAAATGATCAGTTACCATTTGTTCACCATGTTTTCGGATACTCACTTAAATGCGTATTTACTGTTCATAATGTTGGGTTATATTACTTTGGTTAACCCTACAATTTGATTAATCGAAACTGCTTTTAGAATAAGCCTTATAGCATGATCCTAGGTATGACTAAGTTACCCTGGTTTGTTTCTGCTGCTCTGACGTCAGGAATGTGGTATGATCTGGCTTTACCACTAAGGATGGTGAATATGGATTTATTCATGCCTGAGTTATAGCTTAGCAATCATCCTGGGTGATGTATACCCCTGACGGCCATGAGGGCACTCAGCCTCAGCGAGTTTGTTTCAGTCAGCTTTTATCTGTTTCAGCTTTTCCTATTCAACTCCTAATTTTTCCTTAAAGAGAAGTATAATCTTCTCAGCACACTGGAAGATTATAATTCCCGGCTTCATTGCAGTTAGTTGAGGTCCTGGGATTAGTTCCAGCCAATGAAATGTTAGTGGAATTGATAGGTATCATTTCCTGGTCAAAACATCCAGAGCTAGTGTGCCACTGGCCTGCTTTCTCCTTCTGTATCCCAGTGGTCTTGGGGGCCACAGATGGTGAGAGTCTCTGAGTGACTGAGCGGTACCCATGCCCTTCCCCCATTGACCTACACAGTGTAGGTAACTTGAGTAAGGGAAAGACCTTTGTTGCGTTAAGTCCCTGAGCTTTGGGGATTTATTTGTTACCATAGTGTAGGCTAGGCCCTTGTCACTAATTCAGAGGGATTAGTACCAGAAGAGCTGTGTGTGTTATTTAGGGCCTCCTATCCAACACAATTTCAGTTAGCTTTGTGGACTGTAGTTTCTTTTTTAAAAATTTTTTATTTTTCAATTGTCAGTTGATAAGTTACAGTTGTATATATTTATAGAGTGTAAAAGGATGTTATGATTTATGAATAGAATGTGGAATAATTAAATCCAGCCAATTGACATTCATTACCTCGTATACTTTATCACATTTTTATGGTGAGAACATTTGAGATTCCATCTTAGTGATTCTGAAATGTCAATACTGTTATTATTTACCATATTCACCACACTGTGCAGTATATCTCAAGGTAAAAAACAAGACTTATTCATCCTCTCTGATCGAGGCTTTCTGCCTAGTGACCACCACCTGCCTATTCTTGACACCCTTCTAGCACTGGGGACCCACCATTCCTCTCTCTGCTTCTCTAAGTTGGATTGTTTCAGATTCCGAATGTAAGTGAGGACATGTGTATTTGTTTATCTTGTCTGAATTATTTCTTGTAGTAGAATGTTCTCTGATTCCATCCATGTTGTTGCAAATAACAAAACCTCTTTCTTTTTTTTCTGAGACAGAGCCTCAAGCTGTCCCCCTGGGTAGAGTGCTATGGCATCACAGCTCACAGCAACCTCCAACTCCTGGGCTCAAGTGAGTCTCCTGCCTCAGCCTCCCAAGTAACTGGGACCACAATGCCCGGCCATTTTTTGGTTGCAGCCATCATTGTTGTTTGGCGGGCCCGGGCTGGGGATTCGAACCTGCCACCTTAGGTGTATGTGGCTGGCGCCCTAGCTGATTGAGCCACAGGCGCCGAGCCAAAACCTCTTTCTTTTTAAAGGCCAAAAATTCCCTTGTGTGTACACACCCTGTTTTCTTTATCCGTTCCTCTGAGGATGGTGGACGCTGAGGCTGATTGCGTAACTTGGCTGTTGTAAATCGTGCTGCAGTAACCGTGGAGCACAGCCGTCTCTTTGACATCATGATACCAAATCTTTTGGATTACTACCCAGAAGTGGAATTGCTGCATCATGTGGTAATTCTGTTTTTTGAGGAACCACCGTACCATAATGACTGAACTAATTTACGTTTCTGCCAAGAGTATTCAGGGGTTCCCTTTCCTTCACATCCTCACCCACACTTGTTACCTTTCGTCTTTTTGATAATAGCCACTCTGACAGGTGGGAGGTGGTACCTCCCTGTGGTTTTGATTTACATTTTCCCTAATGATTGGTGATGTTGAGCATTTTTTCATATATCTGTTGGCCATTTGTAGGTCTTCTTTTGAGAAATGTCTATTTAGGTCCATTGCCCACTTTTACATTAGATTATTGTTATTATTTTTTCCGTAGAGTTGTTTGAGTTCCTTATAGAGTTTATTTAATTTAATTTTTTTTTCTTTGAGATGGAGTCTCATTTTGTCTTCCTGCATAGAATGCTATGGCATCACAGCTCACAGCAACATCGAACTTTTGGTCTCAAGTGATCCTCTTGTCTCAGCTTCCAGAATAGCTGGGACTACAGGTGCCCACGATGCCCAGCTAGTTTTTCTATTTTTAGTAGAGACAGGGTCTTGCTCAGGCTAGACTCGAACTCCTGAGCTTACACAATGCGCCTGCTTCAACCTCCCAGAGTGCTAAGATTACAAACATGAGCCACCACTCCCGGTCCCTTATATACTTTAGATACTAACCTCTTATCAGATGTGTGGCTTGCAGGTATTTTCTCCCAGTCCTTGGGTTATCTCCTCCCTCTGTTGGTTGTTTCCTTTGTTGTGCTGAAACTTTTTATTTTGATATGGTCCCATTTGTCTATTTTTGGTTTTATTGCCTGCTCTTTCAGGGGATAAATCAGACCAGTGTTATGTAGACCCTCCCTCCCCCCCTTTTGTCAACAAGTAATTTTATAGTTTCTGATCTTAATGTTTTAAGTCTTTAATCCATTGTGTTGATTTTAATATATGGTGTGAGATAAGGGTCCAATTTCATTCTCCTGCATGTGGATATCCAGTTTTTTCAACATCATTTATTGAAGAGACTCCTTTTTCCAATGTGTACATTTGGTGCCTTTGTTGAGAATCAATTGACCATACAACTGTGGATTTCGTTTCTGGCCCTGTTCCGTCCACTGGTTTATAAGCCTATTTGTATGCCAGTACCATGCTGTTCTAATAACTATTGCTCTGTAGTTTAGTTTGAAATTTGGTAACGTGATGCCTCCAGCTTTGATTTTCTTTCTTTCTTTTTTTCTTTTATTTCCCTCATGATTGTATTGGGCATTCAGGGTTTTTTCTGGTTTTTTATGAATTTTAGGATTTTTTTTCTACTTATGTGAAAAATGATACTGTGATTTTTATATGGATTGCATTGACTGTGGAGAAGTCCAAAGTGCTCTCCGTCATGTGACAGAACCAGGTTTGAATGTGTAGACAACTTTGGTAGTATGAGCATTTAAACAATTATTAATTCTCCCAAACCGTAAACATGGAATATCCATTTATTTGTGTCATCTTCAGCTTATTTTATTAATGTTTTATAGTTTTCAGTGTTCAGGTCTTTCACCTCCTTGGTTAAACTTACTCCTAAGTATTTTATTCGTTTGTAACTATTATAAAAGGGGTTGTTTTGTTGATCTTTGGGGGTAGTTCATTGTTAATGTTTCGGAATGCTACTGATTTTGGTGTGTCGATTTTGTACCTTGCATCTTTACTGTGTTTGTTAGTTCTAACAGGATTTTGGTGGAATTTTTAGGGTTTTCTGTGTACAGTACAAGATCGTGTCATCAGTAAACAGCAACGGTTCCACTTTTTTCTACATGGGTGCCTTTCGTGTCTTTCCTTGCCCGAGTTCTCTGGCACTACTCCAATACTATATTCTACTTCTGTGTTGAGTAGAAGTAGCAAGAGTGGTCATCTTCGTCCTATTTTGGATCTTAGAGGAAAGAATTTTAATTTCGACTACTGAGTATGGTGTTAGCTTTGGGCCTATTATACATGGCTTTTATTGTGTTGAGTTATATTCCTTTTATACCTAATTTTTGAGTGTTTTTTTTTTATCATCAAAGGATATTAAATTTTGTCAAGTGCTTTTTCTGCATCTAATGAGATAGCCATATGGTTTTTGTCCTTCTTGCAGAATGCAGTTTCAATTGGGAATTGAAGGGTAGAACTAATTTCGGGGCAGAAAAAGAGTTTGTTTCATTAATTATCAAGGAACCTGTGGGAGAAATACCACTGGTAAAAACAGGGAGTCATGGAAATAAAAGAATAATTAGTAAGGAGGGGTAGAGTTGGGTTGAGGCTATCGTAACAGATAATAATGAATTTTAAATTGCATCTTTCATGTTTAATTGGTAAGATTGTGAACCTTTAATTTTTCTCTTTGCTCTCTTAGGGTCTGGTCCTTGAGCTAAGAATTAAGAATGGTTTTTACTTTTTTTAAGGATTGCAAAGAAAAATGAGGAGGAAAAAGAATATTTATTAGGAGACTTATGTCCCCAAAAGGCCAAAATATTTACTATATTGCCCTTTACAGAAAAAGTTCTGTTATCAAAAAGTATCCCACTAACCAAAGTCTGCGTTCCTTCCTAGAGAATTGAGAACTCAGGCCCTTTTTAATCTCTATCTTTTGGTCTAAGATGGTGCATGGCAACATAGAACATGCTCAGTACAACTTTACTTAGTTGAATTGCACACAGAATACGGTGATGTGATTTCAGAGGGTGAGAACTAAGAAATCATGAAGGTCATAGGCTGTGGGATTTCTTCTTCCCCTGTTCTGGTGGGTGGGACAGTTGTCTCGATTTGTTTAAACTACTAAGTATTTCCATGTCCACTGCAGGGGGAAAACAAATATGGACGTTTATCTGAATTTCATATTGCTTTCAACTAAATGTCTTATTTTGGAAGGTTTTTAAAGCTGTAAATTTACACTTTGGAGTCAGAGTATTGAGTTTATTAGATGTCTGTATTTTTTTTTTTTCTCTCTTCTTTTCCTGGCAACATTTTTTTTTTTGGTAACTTTTGCAAGTTTCTCTCTCCTCATTCATTGACTCACCCATCAGTGTATACCCAAGAAAAGTAAAAATGTAAGATCATACAGAAATGCTCCCGGCAGCGTCGTGTGTGATAACCTCCCTCTCAAAACTGAACCAGCCCCACGTGTCTGCCCACTCATGAGTTTAGGAGAAGCAAAGGTGGTGTAGCCATAGAATAAAATGTCACTCTGCAATAAAAGAGAATGAATACTAGTACCATGGATGAATGATGAAAATACGGTATTCTAAGTACAAGCCGAACGTGAAAGGCTGATTCCATTTATACAGAATGTCTAAACGGGCAAATCTATTGAGACAGAAAGTGGGTGACTGATGGCCTAGGGCTGGAGTTAGAATCAGCAGTGGGGGGTGGCACCTGTGGCTCAGTGAGTAGGGTGCTGGCCCCATATACCAAAGGTGGCGGGTTCAAACCCAGCCCCGGCCAAACTGCAACAAAGAAATAGCTGGGTGTTGTGGCAGACACCTGTAGTCCCAGCTACTGAGGAGGCTGAGGCAAAAGAATCGCCTAAGCCCAGGAGCTGGAGGTTGCTGTGAGCTATGATGCTACAGCACTCTACCAAGGGCGACAAAATGAGACTCTGTCTCTAAAAAAAAAAAAAGAGAGAGAATCAGTGGGTACTAAAAGGTACGGGGCTTTCTTTGTGGGGTGATAAGAAAGTTCTAAAGTTAAGAGTGTGGTGCTTATTGTATAACTCTATGGATGTGCTTGGAAACCATTGAATTGTACACTCTACAAGGGTAAATTTTATGTTAGTGAATTATATCTCAAAGGTACTAACAGAAATAATTATGTAGTGGATTGCTCATTTCTTAGTGATACAGCTAGTTATACACCCTCTCATTCAAGCAACAGCCAGGATGTGGATCTCTTAGATTTTTAACCTTCTTAACCTAAGGTCTTCTAAAAAACAAAACTGACTTCTAGTGAAATCCCTTCTGACCTCGCTCTCATGTGAATTTATTCCACTCTGTCATGGCACATGTGCACAAGGACATGTCTGTAAGAACATTCATCGCAACATTATTCGTCTTGGCAAAACGTAACCAAGCAGCCATGTGTAGGGCACAGGTTAAATAAATTAAGGGATATGAAGCCAGTGAATATGAAACAATCTTTGAGATAATTAAATTAAAAGAGCAAGGTATGAGGTGCTGTGCTACTATTTGTGTAAAATGTTTGCATGTAGATCGATTATTCTAAAGATTCAACAGTAGTTACCTCTTTGGGAGGCAAAGACTGGGTAGGTTTACACTGTAAAAAAATATACATCCTTTTTCTAACATCATTACTTAATAGCCCCAAAGTGGCAGTGATGTATATAAGTCCATTAACTAAAGAATGGATAAAGGAAATGTGGTTTATGCATGTCAGTGAGTGAACGGGGATTTGAATATAAATCAATGTTGTTTGGAGGAAATCTTGATTCAAGAGGATAGTGTTCAGGTGCTATCTTTAAAATGATTTTGATTGCTAGCTGTAGATCAGTAACCAATCTTGCATCTGTGTTTGCACATGGAAACTTTTCAATCCTTGTGGAATGATTTGCTGTAGGGTTCATCTCTCAACTCATCCCCCCAACCACTAATGATGTGGCAATTATGTGGTTCCACACTCGTTTTCATGCTGTCTTCCTACACAGCTGTGTGGTAGCAGAGTATCTGCGGGGCAGGAATGTGGCTTGCAAGGGACAATATCAGACTGCCCACAATTATTTTAATGTCTCTTGTGAAATGACAAATAGGGTTTAAAAAAATTTTTTTTTTTTTTTGAGAGAAAACCTAAAGCCATCACCCTGGGTAGAGTGCTGTGATGTCACAGCTCACAGCAACCTCCAACTCCGATTTTCTTGCCTCGGCCTCCCAAGTAGCAGGGACTACCGGCGCCTGCCACAGCACCTGGCTACTTTTTTTCTGGTTGTAGTTATCATTGTTGTTTGGCAGGCCTGGGCTGGACTCAAACCCGCCAGCTTTGGTATATGCGCCTGGCGCCTTAGCTACTTGAGCTACAGGCGCTGAGCCAACAAAGGGGGTTTATAGTAATAATAAAAGTAAAACCATCCCGCCAAGGTGTAAACTGTGAAGAGTGTGTGAGTAAAAGTCACATAGTTAGATGTGACTGCCTTTAAGAAAAAAAAATCCATCATTGAGGGCTTTAGCAAAAAAACAGGATAGGTTTTCAATGTAGGCATTTATTTGACCCAGCTTTGTAAAGATGATTAAAATGTGAAAACGTTACAAAACATTGTACGATTTATAGGTGCTCCCCTGGGACCTTTCTAGATGTGGGTATATGTTGAAAAAGTTTTTCCAAGTTTTACATCTGTGTTGCTTACCTTGTTAACACTTAATATATGTGACCCACTGGCATTTTTCCTGGTCCTGGGAAGACCCATAATTTTGTCTGTAACTCCAGCATTTTATCACTTGATGCCACCTGTGGCCTGTGTCCTTCTTAATTATTGTTCATCCCCCAGCCTGACCCCACATTGGCTTGCTGAGCCTGCCCCCCGACAGGGAGAGTCGGTGTTGGCAGTGTTGACACAGCGTCCACTGCTCGGTGTTCCGGTGTTCACAGTGTTGACGCAGCCTCCACTGCTGTTCCGTAGGTCTCTGTCTGGAGAAGAGCTCATTGGGCTGTTATGTCACCATTTCCTCCACTGGCACGGATGGGATTGTGAGGCAGTTCCCCTCTCCTGTATCTGAAGCTGGGGTTTCTATGCTGCCTTTCCAGTTGTGGGAGAATTAGTTGCTGGGGGGGTGGGGAGGAGGCTGCATTTTCATTTAAAAGATATTCTACTTTCTTCATGTTTCTGTTGCTTTCTTCCTCCTGACCCATAGCCAGAGGCTCCTTTGGCGCATTTGTATTACATGACCTGTTGCTTTATACAGTTGATATCTTTTAAAAATTTTTATATCTTGTGTATATTGTTGGAGAACAGGATTGGGAGGTGTCCATGATTTGAAGAAACCCTGCTGTCCGTCTTTCTCTAATTCCTCTTCCAGGTAGGCCTTGTTTATGAATTTTACAAATTTAGACGGGTTATTATCAGTAAGCAACAGAAACCCATCCGTTTGCACCATTAAAGCTATGAAGCGCCATCTGGCTTTTTTTTTTTTTTTTTTTTTTTAGTTAGGCCTCCCCATAGCATAGTCAAAGCACCTTGAGGCCTAGAAAGTTTACTGTTATCGTTAAGATGACACAGCTACTTAATTATAGAGCTGAATCTGTAATTTAGAATTCCAGGTCCAGAGCTTTTTCCATAAACTTTGGAAAAAGATTACTTTTACTTTTGTTGTTGTTGTTGTTTTAGAGACAGAGTCTCACTTTATCGTCCTTGGTAGAGTGCTGTGGTGTCACAGCTCACAGCAACCTCCAACTCCTGGGCTTAGGTGGTTCTCTTGCCTCAGCCTCCCGAATAGCTGGGACCACAGGCACTTACCTCAACACCCAGCTATTTTTCTGTTGCAGTTTGGCCAGGGCCGGGCTTGAACCCACCACCCTCAGTATATGGGGCCGGCGCCCTACTCACTGAGCCACAGGTGCTGCCCACTACTTTTATTATAACTTTTAACATTTACTTTTATTATAACTATAAACCCCATTTTCCAAAAAACAAAACAAAATATTTTTTTCCATAAATTCAAAGATACTTTGAATTTAAAGGTAAATTAATGGAGAATTAGGAGAGGAGTGATACCCAGCTCAACAAACAACACTCCATTAAAATACCTCAACACTGAAATACTTTGCAAAGATGTAATGCTGGATTATTTTAAATTTTATTTATTTTCATTATAACCAAAGGAAGTAACAAATCACCTTCTAGCATATTTCTGATAGTCTTTAAATACCCTTCCAGGTACTTCTATAATAATTTACTGATGGCATGGCAATGTTGCTAACAGTGATTGGTGATTCTTCCTTTTGAATCAGTTAGAGAAGATGGGCAAGGCGGGGACTGGGGAGGACCCTGCACCAGAACAGCAGCGCCAGCCCCATTTCTCATACCGGTGAGCGAGCCGGGAGCTGTATCCTTCCTAGGTAGAAGGGCTGACCTGTTACTATTGCTAGTTTTGTGTATAACATGTGTTAGAAGAAGTAATTATTTTTAGCCGACTGACTATGACCAAGATTAATAGCTCTTGAAAGGGCTATAATGAAAGGCCACCCCAACTGGCTTCTACATTATTCTCTATTTATCCTGCTCTCATCCCCGTCACCTTTGGGCATCAGCCAAATGTCATTTATGTGAGATTTGCCCCTTGGATGTGAAAGGCCTCTCTTTCTTAATGATGAGAGGTGATTGGGCTGCAGGGCTGAGGAACTCGGATGGTTGACGCGACCCAGAGGAGAGTCACTCCAGGTCTGGGGGAGCCACAGGGACAGGCTGCTGTCTCCTGAGGGAGAGAGAACATGGGCATGTTCAGCCGTGTAGTCCGGGTCACTGCGGTGCACTTGAGGCATCCCAGGCTGTAGTTCAAGGGCTCCATTGTGAAGTCTGAATTTCAGCGGCTCTTCTGTCGGGAGCATTTGGAAATTGCTTATTCTGAAGACGATTTTTGGTTGAAATCACCTATTTCTAGTTTTATAAAACTTAGAAGTCTCCTTGTAGTAGGGACTACACGTTAACTCCCAAATCCCTCCTTGCCTCCTTTGTCATGGGTGTTTGGGGGCATACAGGAGCTCCCCAAAATGTAGGTTACCTTTTGTCAGCCTCCCCTGTAGCTTGGTGTGGCCATGTGACTTCCAGAGAGAGGGACGCCTTATGGTAGTTCCTGGGCGGTTTCCTTCAGAGAACACCGTGGACACGTCGCCCTTTTCTGCTTAGTCCTCTCACCCTGCTGCCAGGAATGTAAATGCTGCCTTTGGATCTTGAAGGTGAGGGCCTCGCCTAGGATGGTGTACGGAAGGGGCGTGGGTCTCTGAGGCCCTGTGACAGCTGCCATACCAGCCTGGTTAAGTCACCTTTAGTTCCAATTTTGTGTTACTTGTAGGGAAACCGAAGCCTTGATAACATAACCACTTCTGTACAGAAGAGGAAAATAAATCCAAGCCCTTAAATTAAGATTCCCTTCTCCCATTCCTAAATACTAATATAAAAATTGAAACAGATTTTTCTCCCTTCCCTCTTTCAACTCCTCCAAATTAAAACAACCTATAAAAAAGATCATACGGTAGTTTATGTGAGAACTAAAAACCTAAGAGAGATTTTTTAGTATGAGAAATATATATGAAAGAGGCCGGAGCCAAACAGAACGTCCAGGAGAGCGATGACCAGGACAGGTCGTGATGCCCCTGGGACAGGTCAGTGAGCGCTCACCACGTGGAGTGTTGGTGGCCCCCGGCAGCTTCTTTACTCAGATCATTACAGGGCCCTAGGGATTCAACTTCGTCTGTTTTCTTAAGGCCTTGGGGAGCTTTTTAAAATTTCAGGTTTCAAATGTCAAGTCTCTATTCAGCACTTTGAGGTTGCTTGTGTGATACTGCTATTTGTGTTTGCTCGACTCTGGTTTCTGGCCCTAATGTTTACATGTGGTCGCTCTCCCCTAATACCATCCGCGTTAGACAACACGCACCCCATTAGCTATTACCCACACAACCCTTTAAAAAGAGATGCTGAGCTGGGTAATTATTTCCCACTAATTTTTAAACTTTTGAAAGAGAAGGGAACTGTCTGGTTCAGTGTTCTCATTAGCATTTGTAAAGTGAACCGAGAGAGGTTTTCTGGGCAATGTTTTTTCCTTGCTGTTTCTCGCCTTTTAATCTGAAGAATAGCAGGAGCTTGTCTTTTGTTCACACGAGTAAAAGTCCACTCAGCTGGAAAAAGAACAGTGCGCTCTTTGTGTACTCAGAGCGTCTGAATGCTTCTGGTCACACACTAGTTGCTGTTTAACTACAATAAAATTGTGACCAAAGGAGATAAACATTTAAAGGATAAATGACAGGGCTGTTAATCTGAAAGCAAGTTTTGTAGCATTGTTGTTTTAGCTAATAGTATTACAGCCAGGAGTCACGGAGATGACTTTCAAATCTGAAACTGAGCGAAGTCAGCCTTTCCAACCAGTTACAAAATGTCATCGCTGGGCTTTTAAAAAATATATATATGTTCTTCAATTGACAAAAATTGCATTTATGGTGTACCATGTGGAGTTTTGACGCGTATCCAGTGTGGGGTGGGTAAATCAAGCTAATTAACATATGTGTTCTCTCACGGATCCTTCTTTGTGGGGGGAAACTCTTAAACTCTACTTTGTCATTTTCAAGTATACAAGAACAATACGGCGTTATTAACTGTAGTCGCCATGTTTGTATAGGTGGTCCTTTGAATGTCACTGCACGTTTTTAATGGCAGATCATTTTGTGTATTAAAAAATCATTTGAACGCCTCTGAACTGTATTTGGAAACTTACAAGAATTTCTCTGTTGTGCTTGTTAGCTTGGCCATGTCATTTGTACACACAGTGTATACGTGTGTATGTGTCTACATGTACATAGATATATATTTTTTATATAAATACCCAAGAGTATTATCTAAGGAAAGCCCCTTTGGGGTTTTGGTAAGTCTAAGAATTCAGAATTCCCTTTGTCTGTACACCCTTAAAGCATTACAATGTGCCTGATTTGGGGGAGGAAAGGCACTTTCAGGAATTTCCTTTCCCAACAGGACAACCTCAGTCCCTTTCTGTCTTTCTGTCTCTTTCCAACTGATGCAACTGAGAAGAGCTGGTTGTGGTGAGGGTGCTTAGATGTTTGAGTGCTTTTTATTTCTGGGGTATGAAATAAAAAAAGGTTTTACTTGTCTGCTGTAGCGAGTTGGGTGCATTTTGCTTTCACTGACTATGCTCTTGGACCAGTCAGTCTTTTTTCCAGGATTACAAAAAGCAAAATTAATCAAGGTATCCTTTTGTGCAGTCGCATCTCATTATACAGCAGGAATCTTAAACTTTGCCTACTTCCAAGATAGGAGTAAGAAGATAAATGGAAGTTGAAACTTTGTCTCAGTTTAGGGAGACAGCAGGGACTGGTGATGTCAGGGGTGAAGTAAGAAGTAGGTAGGTCACTTCGAGGGACCCAGGTTCAGTGTCAATGTGTGGGGGCTCAGTGTGGCAGATGTTCTGGTCTTTCAAAAGAAGCTGGAAATGTGAATTTTTATTTGAAATCTCCATATTTCAGTGAGTTGTGTGGCCCAGATATGCCATGGGTGGAGTGGAGGTCCACCCCTTGTGACCTCCCTTATTTGGAGGGGTCATGCAACATCGTACCCAGAAGGGGAGTGATGTGGGGAAGAGTCCTGACCCACTTAAGGAAAAGTTTCTAGGTCTTCTCGGGTGAAAAGTGATTTGCAAAGGAAAAACATGAAGAAAAATCACATATATAGGTCGATGTTTGGAGATCTAAAGAAAAGGCCAGTCATCTGACCCTGCAGTAATAAGGTCCACCAGTGAACAAACCGAGTTTCTCTACATTTCACCTCTCATCCATTTCGTATAACTTCACAGGGAATGACCAACTGATAGGCAGGCCTGGTCAGAAATGGAGCCGGGCCTCCAACTGGAGCTCCAGAATACAAAACAAAAGACCAGAAGACGACAAACCCGGAGAAATGGAACCCTGTGGAGGGGAGAAGACAATTTCCAAACTTCCACACACATTATAATTCATGTTCTTAGAGGGAGGAAAGAAGGTACTACATATGTGAGGAACAAGAAGCTAATACAAAGAAACAGTCACAGTGTTAATTTTATTAATTGTGATGATGTATCTTGATTATATTTTGTGTTTTGATATTTATATTTTAATTGTATTTTTAAAAAGTTGTCCTTAGGTATCAGGGGTATGTACCAAGGAACTACAACTCAAATATGATGATGTCTGCTGTCTGCTTTGAAATACTTCAGAATAGAAGTTAGGATGGGGGAACAGGTGAAATAAGATTTGCCCAGTGTTAATCATTGTTGAAGCTGTGTAATGGATCCTTCGGGGTTTATTATACAGTTCTCTCTACTTTCATGAGTTTGGGATTTTTCCATCGCAAAACATTTAGACAGGGAACATTTGGAGCGCGAAAGAGCTATTGAAAACTAAAAGTAGGATAGCAGAAGTAAACATTGCACAGCAAGTATTAGAAAATAAGGTTGAAGACATCCTCCCAGGAAGCAGAGCAGAGCAGAGCCATGGACAGTAAGAGAGGCCAGAAGAACGTGGGGGAGGCCTGCCAGGCGGTCCGTGTTGAACTCTGGTTACAGAATGAGAGCCGAAACGTCACAAGGGAAGATGTTATTAAAGAAATAAGACAAGGTAGTTTCCTTGACTAAGAAGACTTGAGTTTCCAGATCAAAGGGGCCCTGAGTGCCTACCACAGGGATGAAAAATGACCCCGGTGAGGCATTTCATCCGGAAATTTCTAAACCCCAGCCCAGAACAAACGTTCAGCTCTCACTTCTGTCCTCAGTCAGGCTGGGCGCTCTAGAGTCCAGGGTCTCCCTGGCCAACTGTTCCAGACAGTGAAACTCACCTTTCACTTGGTTAGTGATGAGGTATGGCTGTTGGGATTGAGAGAAAAGCTCTCGGCTCAGGGACTTCCAACTAGTCTTTCTGTTTTCACCTCCTGTGTTTATTTTTATTTTTTTTATTTCAGATGAATGTGAGGGTAACACAGTTAGGTTATAATGTTTGCATTTATTAGGTAGAGTCCATGTTGTAGTTGTGTCCTGCCCCTAGAAGGTGTGTCATATACCCTTACATTGTGCCTATTATGTGGGAGAACACCACTCCCCCTTCCCCTTCACCCCCTTCTCTCCCCTCCCCCATCTTGAATTGAGTTGAGTTTTTCTCTTATGTGGGTGTGTATTAGATCACTTACTGGCTTCATCTTAGTATTGAATACAGTGGAAACTTGCTTTTCCATTCTTACCATACTTTACTAAGAAGAATGTGTTTCAACTCCATCCAGGTTTATATAAAAGATGTAAAGTCTCCATCTTTTTTATGGCTGAATAGTATCCCATGGTATACACATACCACAGTTGTTAATCCATTCTTGGGTTGATGGGCATTTAGGTTGTTTCCTCATCTTGGTGATTGTGAACTGAGCTGTAATAAACAATGTAGTGCGAATGTCCTTATGATATAATGATGTTTTTTCTTCTGGGTAGGTGCCTAGTAGAGGGATTGCGGGGTCACATGGAAGGTCTATTTTGAGTTCTTCAATGATTCTTCAAGCTTCTACCTTTCAAAGTACCTGGTTCTTGTAATTCCTGAGCTTTTCTGGAGACGGAGTAATGAGCCCACTTCTTCCTGGTTTTCCTGCTTCCCCTCAATCCCTGCCCTGCCAGTTAGGTTCTGATAGATTCTGTTCCCTTCCATTTCATCTTGACAAATGAGGGCTTAACATCTCTCATCTGCAATTATCTTCTTCCTGTTTTCTTTGTGCTTTAAGGTTTGTGCTGTTTTGTTTTCACTTCTAGTGAGGTTTTGGGAAGAAGCCAAGTGCGTATTTTGACTTTCACATTTATATGGAATTCGTTGTGTTCATTATTAATTTGCATATCAGAGTTTTTTTTTCTTCATAAGGTTTATTTGGAAATCAAATGAAACTAAAAAATAGAATTTAATCTGTAGAAAATCATTTCTCCCTTCTTAAGATCTGTCTTCCTTCACTACTACCACTTAGATTTGCTGTTTCTGCTTTCTCTGAAACAACTGTGGCCCTGGAAGACTGGGTTCAGCAGTAAACTTGATGCTGATCTGGGGGCTCCTCTAGGACTTGGTGTGTGTCTTGTCACCCAACTAGACTTTATAGCCTCTGTGAACGTAGGGTGACACCTTGGGCTGCTCTTATATTCCCCGTGGCTCCTGATGGATCTTATTTCAGTACATACCTGGTACTTACTGACCTAAGTGTACTGCTCACTTTTTTTCTGCCTTGTTTTTATATGTCTTATATGTGATTGCTTTTCAATGTCTTCCCAGGCTGTTGCTCAGAGATCAGTAGGAAGGAATAAAGTGTAACGATCAGATTTTAAGGGTAATATCGAAAAGTTAAAAATGTCATTGGTTGGCATCTCAAAGGTATTTGCACGAAACTGCTGCTTTTCTATTGTACTTAGAAAGAGGAGGAATGAGGACCTGACTAATCATTGGGGGCTGTCTTTTTCAGCTTCTATAGGTCGTGTGTTTCACAGCAGGTTTGCTTAATGACTTCCCTGTAAGCTGCGTTTCTGTTTATTTTAAACTTTCGACTTTTATTGTAGACTAGCTACAGTTGTTTAGAGTTTGCCTCTCCTATAAGTAACAATGCCGTCATTTTCTCAATCACCTTTTTTATTAAAGAAACTCTTTAATAGTCGCACATATTCTGTGGTTATGCATTTCTGTGAGTGCTTACTGACCCCAGCACAGTGTTTAATAAATTATTGAACTTTGAAGAACCTCTGAGAAGCAAGGGCTTTATGTGACTGAGCAGCAGACATGAAAAAACGCTATCCTCCAGAGTATCTAACAGACAGAAATAGAGGCTTGATCAGACAATATAAGCACCGAGTGAATGATGGTGATACCATGAAATATTTACACCCATAGAGCATGCCGGGTGGGGAGGGGAGAGTGTGTGTTTTTATCATTTTGGGTTGAACCCGATGCCATACAACTCACCACTCTATGATCTTAAGAGCAACATAGAAGGGAAGAAAGAGAGGGAGAGAAAGAAAGGAAGAAAGGAAAAGGAAAATAAAGAAAGGGATGATGAATATTGATTGGGTGATATTTTGCTTGTGTTATCACAAAGGGAGGCTCCTTTTGTAGATGGTAACCTTACTAAAAGTCAAGTTTTAATCAGTCCTTAAAAGAGAGTATCTGAAATGATTTCTTGTTGCTACAATGTTTAAAGTCTTAATTTAATCAATATCTCATGATTTAACGTGCCTCAAAAGCCGTCATTTTATTATCTGTAAAAGTAGAGAGTCGAATAGCAAAGAACCATAGAGCCGCCTATGATCTTACTTTCAAGCAGAATATTCGATGTTTGTATCTTTTCTGTGGAATGCTATTTTCAATTGGCTTGTGGTGAATTTCTTTAACTGTGATCCATAGAGAAAATTAACATAATGGAGAATTAACATAACGTGTCTGAAATACTTAGAAAAGAGTTGAAGATATTCATCCCAGCTAATATATTTAGAGAATTTCTAGTATTTTCTAGCAAGTATTCTAGACCAATACATTTTACCCTTTTGCCCAGTATTTTGTATGTAAATTTCTTTTATAGTAATAAACCTTTTGTGATTTCATGATACTGTGTAATTAATATTAAAAATAGTTATAAAAAATAGTTATCAATGATGAATAAAAGTTTGTCAAAAAATATTTATTGAATTTAATTTTACTCATGATTTATTTATAAACCCCACAAATTCTATTTGGGAAATATTTCAATGGAGTGCTTCTGGTTTTGCTTTTTAGTTGTTGGAGAAAGAATTGAATCATGTATTAATAAGGAATTGGAATAAGGCTCAGATTGACCATAGGCATTGGCCTTTCAAGGGGGTCATCTGGCTTTGGGGGCTTTGTTCTCTGTCATCAGCCCCCTGGACGTGTGCTGTGTTATGCTAAATTAAAGCTTGGGCACATTTTCCCTTGGTCTCAGTGACCTGAATTGGCAAGTTTCCTGACTTGTAAAGTCAAGGAAGTCATCTTAGAAGGGGAGTTCTGGTGAGGTGCTTCTTTGCAACTGTAGTATTTTTTCTGTAGATTTTAAATAAAGGAATGTGTAAAGGGCTTTATAATTTGTAATGTGGGAACTCATTGCATAAAAAAGATGTGTATGGCCTAATGACCCAGCATGAGGGAGATGTGATGTGGATCTGTTAGGGAAAGGGTGTATCAAATTAGAACTGCAGAAGCAAGGTATTATTTGAACGTTCACTGTTACTATTTCTAAAATGATGTCCCAGAAAGAAAATGGGAGTTTTAGAGTTTGAGGGATGTGGATTTAAATCCTGTCTCTGCCACTTATTTATTTGACTTATGGCAAATCATGGACTGAAGACTTCAAGTCTGTCCCTCAGAGTAGTGCTAATGAGAATTTACTGCCCAGGTTTCTTAAAGGTTCTAAGCTTTCAGCACAGTACCCAGTACCTGGGAGGCACTCCTCAAATAATAGCTCCTTTCTCCCTCTTCTTCAGTTAAACCAGAAAGGCTTTATCTAGAAGGTGAGACTCTGGGAAATTCTTGAGTGGTGGTAGGAATGAGTCAGTGAACCAAAAGGGCACTTGAGGCCCATGGCAGCCACGTGAGAAGGTGTGAAGGGGCTGTGTATACTGGAGGGAGGGAGGGTGTGGATGGACAGGTGGGCACATGGAGAAAAGATGATCTGAATTCACTGACTTGTGAAGACAAATATGAAAGTGGTGATTAGAAACATCATCTGAAATTCCAGCGTCATTATTTGCCTCTTAGAGTTGGAGCTGAGAGTGTATGCAAGTTTGGAAATTTATTTCTTTTTGTTTTTTCTTGGATAACTCACCTTTTAAAGAAAAGAGATAGGATCTTGCTCTGTCTCCTAGGCTGGAGTGCAGTGGTATGATCATAGATCACTACAGCCTTGACCTCCTTATCTGAAATGGTCCTCCTACCTCAGTTTCTACTGGTGTGCATTACCACAACTAATTTATAATTTTTTTGTAGGGATGGGGTCTCACTTAGTTGCCTAGGCTGGTCTTGAACTCTTGGGCTCAAGTGGTTGTCCTCCTGCTTTGGCCTCCCAAAGTGCTAAGATTATGGGCATGAGCCACTACACCTGGACAAGTCATTCTTTGAATGCAAATATTAGAAATTTTTGATCCAATATAGAGCAAGTCTAAGGGCTACAGGTTCTCAGATTCTATCTCTTACTGTAGTTCTTTGAGAGGGACTACATTGCTAATATTTTTAGCACGGGGTGGTGCCTGTGGCTCAAAAGGGTAGGGCACCGGTCCCATATGCCAGAGGTAGCGAGTTCAAACCCAGCCCTGGCCAAAAATAAATAAATAAAATACTTTTAGCACGATTAGATTTCTAGGTGCTACCCTTGTGCTCATTCTGTAGATATTAACTGAGGCTTGTATATACTCAGTGCCATATGGCACTCTGGAAATTTAGTGGTGACAGACAGCCCCATGTCCCTCTCATGGAATTTGACAGCCCAGTGACCCTCTCATGAATTTAATGTTCTATCAGAGGAAGAAAACCAGTAACACACTAAACAGTATTTTAGGTAATCAATGAGACGGTGTCTACTCGTGATAAACAGAATGGCGTGCTAATGACTGAGGGGAGGGGATTACTTCACAGAGAGTGGTCTGAGGTGGCCATTGATGTGAAATCCAAAGGATGACCAGGAGATTCATTCCAGTGACAGGGACAAAGCTCTGAGGTGCCAGGAAGCTTTGCCTGTAGGAGGAACAGAGGTGGTCAGTGGCCAGAACTGAAGGAGCAAGACGGAGGGGGAGGAATGAGGCTGCCCCCGGTAAGCCCTGTGCTGTGGTGAAGTTCAGGGTTTACTCCAAGTCCAGTAGAAACCACTGGAAGGTGTAAGGTGGGAAGCAAGTGTGATGGAGTGACCTGACCTGATGTGCGTTCCGTACAGACCTCTGGGGCTGCTCTGTGGGCGTAAGGGAGGGCCAGAGTAGAACTTGGGAGAAAAATTGGGAGAGGAATGTGCTGCTGGCTTGGTGCAGGTGGCGATTGTAGAGGTGGAAAGAAGGGGAAGGATTTAGGTACATTTTGAAGGCAAAGCTGACAGGGTTTACTTCTGATACAGGATTCCGCCACTCAGGGCTAGACAGGGAGCCCCCCATTCTCTAGGCCCAGGTGAGCTCAGAGGTCAGACCCCCATTTCCAGGCCCAAGCAGACTGCCTTTTTCGGGACACACTGTCTGGGCTCTGATAAGATCCTGAACAAAGCAGCCTGAGATGGTTTTGGGGGTGTTTCCACCTTGAGTAGGAGCACACACCCTAATCCCTTCTCAGAGACAGACTGTGAAGGACCTGATCACCTCGCCCTATGGAGGAGGAACTACATTCATGCATTTGTTAATGCACCCACGGACTTTGAGAAGAGGTTTTTCCATCTGCCAACTCCTGGCCATGTGTAATTCTCAAGACCTGAGACCCCTGGATGAGGAGCCCACGTGGGGACGCTCCACTTAGTTCAGCTCTTTCCCCCTTCCAGAAGCTCTAGTACTTTGTACTTCTTCTGTATTCCTTTCTAACATCTAATAAAAATCCTGTCTTATCACTGATCTGTGGTCTGTGGGTTCATTCTTCGAATTCCGGAGACCAAGGACCTACTGAAGAGTGAAATTCCGGTATCACTTCTGAACTGGCTAAGGAGGTTTAAAAGAAAAGAGGAACAAAGGGTGACTTCCAGGTTTTTAGTTTGAGCAACTAGATCGTGACCATTTACTGAGATAGAAGACAGACTAGGGAGCAGGTCTGGGTGTGAAACCAGGTGTTACCCTTTGGGCACTCACATGACTGATGCCTGTTTGGCACCCAAGGGGCTGTCAGTAGGCCCCCGGCGAGGGAGAGTCTGCAGGTCAGGACTGAAGGTACGCATTTTGGGGACTCATTCAGTAAGTACATATCTGAGGGGTTAAAGCCTTCGGACTCTTCTCGTGCCTCGTTCCTTAGGTCATAGTGCAGTTTCAGACCCCAGTTTTCCCAAGTTAACTTGTTATTCCTTTACTTTTCCTGGTCTCTGGGTCACTCTGCCAGACCCAACAAAAGTGTTCCTTCCGGGCAAAAGCCGAAGATGACACATACCATGAGCCAGATTTTCCTTGACAGACTTGCAGGGAACAAAATAATCTCATTGTTCCTCCTGCTACTTAAAATAAAGGTAATATTGATTTTATAGCAGCTGTCCAGGTCCTAAGGCGTGATATTGATTGAGCGTCTGATGAGAATTTGCAGGGTGGCCTTCTACAGCTGCAGCTACAGGGCGTCTCCCCACCGGGCAGGGCCTCTGTGCTGACCTCCACCGCTGTAAGTGGGGTCCTTTTAAGGAATCCATGGCCCAGTTTAGTCTAGGCACTGTCCAGAAGCATTTAGTCTACCTGATGGATGGCTCAATCTAGCCTATTACCTTAATCTGACCTTAAAGATGGGAATCTAATGCTTTTATTCTTGGTCAATGTGAAGACTAAGTTTGACACTGTTTAGAATTGTTTTCTTACCAGTAGCAGCAGATGTCACGTTGAATCTTCTGCTGTGAAGCTTCCTATTAAAATACTACAATAATCTGACTTTCCTCCTTTTTTTTTTTTTTTTTTTTCTAATGCTGCTTTGGAGCAAGGCTTACATTCTGGATTTTTTTTTTAAATAAGTAAAAGTGCCTCTTTTAATGGTGTCATTATTAAAGCCATGGGACTCCTCAATTTTAATGTTACATCAAGGAGCATGATTTTCTCGAGGTTATTGTGACATGATGCATTCAATATCCAAGTTAGGTTTTATAACATTTATAGATCAGGTTCTGAGGATATCTTGAACAATTTAATAACAAGCAGGGGATATATCGTTCCTGGCCTAAAGTATAAAAGAGTTCCCAGAATTCGTCTAAAAATAACAGTTTCATATAAAAAGTTTTGACTTTCTACTGTAATAGGTTCGTATATTTTCCTCCTGTGTCTGATAATTCCAGCTGGATTGTTCATGGGGTAGATATGAGGATTAAATGAATTAATATAAGCCAAGGCGCTGCATATGGTACCTGACACGTAGTTAATTCTCAACTGATGTTGCTGTTATTAGCTGCTGTAATGTGACGTTAGCTGCAAACTCCTGACATCATCCACAGTACCCAGCACAGGCCTGGGCACACGGTATGACGCTAGATACTTCGTGACTGATGCCTCCGACATTTGGGATTTCTTTCCACACTTGCAATATCTTCGCTTATTTTATGTCTTTTCCAAAATGGTCGAGATCCCCGACATCCTTTGATCATTCGCGTGGTTATTCTCAAAAGGAGCCATATGCATGTTGACCGTTTCCACATTTGCCTGTCTTCTTTGTTAGCTGCCAGAGAGAGCTCAGGTTTTAAATCCTCTGCAGTTAAAAGAGATAATAAATGTTAACATTCCTCCTTCAGTTCTTGGCACAGAACAGGTAATTGGACTCAGGCTCATGACTGCGGGTCCATTCTGCCTTTGGGGAGCCCATCCCAGGGAGTGGAGCTGCGTGGCTCCTCTGAAGGTAGGAGCTGAAATAATAATTGCTTATCCCAGTAGATGATGATACCAAGACGATCCAGTGCTGCTTTCAAATTTTCCTTTTGGATTCACAAAGGAGGACCTTGGTGGAATTTGTAAGTGGAGAAATGGCCTCTGTTTGGCTTCTGAGCACAGATCATTTGGGGGCGGTTTATGAGTCATCTGAAATATGCATCGAATCTAGACTTGCGGCCTGCTGGTCGGGCTGCTGCTTTTTTATGATCTCCGATGTCTTGTCCATGTCAGAACTCGCCTTGTTTTTTTGTTTACTTTGAGTCAGGGAATGTTCGAGACCACGCTTGGAATTCCTTCTTAAGTGTGTGTTTGGTCACATCACCCCTGCTGCCACCAGTACGTGACTGTTTATTTTGGATGTCCTTTTCTGAGGCTCAGCTAATTTAATCCACAATGAAGTTAATCCTTGCTTCTTTGGAAAAGTACAGATTTACTTATTAGCTGCCTTCAGAGACATTTGCATTTTCATGGAAATGAGTATGTAATTCCATTGCCTTTTGGACCCCTCTGCCCACATACACAGTGGATGCCTTTTTAAAGTCAGGATTCAAAGCAAATCAGGACCATCTGAGTTATCTGAAGTTCTCTTCCAGGTTAATAATGAACATGTCTGTGACAAACAGGGGAAGTGATATTAAATATTCTATTAATAATATGTCTGTTTGTGGCTGCGCCCAGTGGCTCACTCTGAGAGGAAGAGGTGGGATGAGTTGAGACCAGCCTCAGCAGGAGCAAGACCCTGTTTCTTGGGAAAAGTTAGCTGGGTGCTGTGGCCGAAGCCTGTAGTCCCAGCTCCGGGCTGCTGTGTGTTGGGCAACAGAGTGAGACTGTCTCAAAACAACAAAAAAAGGTCCATTTATTTTTCCTTCTTGTGCGTGAGAGAGAAGAAAACCAACCTGCTTTGGAGTTCTCTCCACATTTATAGCATAATGATTAAAAAGCATGGGTGCTACAGCCATACAGCTTGGGTTTGAGGATGGGGCCTGTTATTTACCAGGTAACTTTGAGCAGATCACTCAGTTTCTCTGTATTTGAGTTTCATCATCTGTCAGGAGGGGCTGATTATAGTAACTACCACCAATGGTAATTATGAGGATCAAATAAGTGAGTCATGTAAACTACTTAGAACAAAACCTAGTCCATACTAACTTTTATGTCTGCCAAGTATCATTTTTATTAGTAATTAGTAATTGTGCAAATAAAAAAAGATAGAGGTGTGAATTAATCAGGACCATTTATCTACAAGGCTCTATAGGCATCCTGTGTGATCCTGTGAGTTAATATCATTTGGGGTGGGTTACTGCTGTTAACAAAAATCGTATCAAAATGATGGCTAATGGCTCTGTGGCTCAAGCGGCTATGGCACCAGCCACATACACCTGAGCTGATGGGTTTGAATCCAGCTTGGGCCTGCCAAACAACAATGACAACCAAAAAATAGCCGAGCGTTGTGGCGGGAGCCTATAGTCCCAGCTACTTGGGAGGCTGAGGCAAGAGAATCGCTTGAGCCCAGGAGTTGGAGTTTGCTGTGAGCTGTGATGCCACAGCACTCTTAACCGAGGGCAACAGCTTGAGACTCTGTCTCAAAAAAAAAAGGCTAAACCATAATAAAATTTTATTTCTTGCTTAAGTATCAGTAATAAGCAACTGAACAGGGTAGCGAGACATTGTCCTCCATTCATTCCTTTAGGGGTATCAGCTAGAAGAGGCCTGCCGGCTTCAGCACGCGGCTCCTAAGCTCACCTTGGGTTATCTCCGTCCCAGCCAGGAAAGAGCATCAGAAATGTGTCCAGGGCTCTTCCATGGGCAGAACTGGAAAGGGTGCTCGTTGCTTCTGCTCACACGGCACTGGCCAGAGCTCAGCACAGCAGCCACCAGTCTCAGCCACAGAGTTTTCAGGGGTCTGTAAGGGTGGATGAGACCTGTGGGGGGAGAAATATATACATATCTCTGTATAAATACATACAGACTCCCGACAGGAAACGTGAAACGGCAGAACTGAAATGAATGAACGTTTTAAAAACGCAGTCTTCTATCAGCTTCAAAGGTTGTTACATTTGGTATACAAAAAGATGTTACTGCAGGTGAAAATAATTTGTAAGCTGAAAATTCAATTGTTTTTTTGAGACTACGTCTCACTTTGTCACCCTGGTAGAGTGCCGTGGCGTCATACATTTCTAATTTCCCAGAATTTGCAGGTATGCCCAGGGACTGCTGAGAGATCATAGTTGATCATCAATGAGTTTCTCAAGGCCAGATCAATGCAAGCGGACAATTATAAAAACCTGCCCAATTTTTTTTTTCATTGCAAAGAAAGTTTTTAATTTGAAATGTGGGTACAATTTAATATATTTATTCTGACACTGAGCAGGCCCTTCGAAAGTAGCAGGATCAGGGCCTAGCAAGGTCTCAAAGCTGTCCCGTGATTTTGGTTGCTCTCAAAAGGTGTGTGAGGAAGTAACTAATGTGTTTTGCATTTGGACCTTGAGTGTTTTCCTCCTCTGTCTTCTCTTTCCTTTTTTTTCCTCTTTCCCCTCTTCAGGTTCTAATAATACATTTACTGCCATGATATTCAACAACACGACTTACACTGCATTTAATGACCCAGGTGCCTGGTCTGGTAGATGCCAGCGCCGGAGAGGAGAAGTGTCCGAGTCATCACTTGTCATATTCCCAGCGAGGCTTCAGTCTTCCATCTGAGTCATTTCTGGCCTCCCAGACCATGGTTTTCTTTCCCGAAAGTCTTCTATTCTCCTCAAATGAGACATTTCTGAATGGGTGTCTGGGAGATGTATTTTGAAAGACCACTTATCACGATAGATTTCGGCTCTTCTGTTTTTTGCTCAGTTATACTCTTAGCTGGAGTCCTGCCAATTGGAATTTGATTTATTAATTACAAAGCAAACTGTCCAGGATAGCTCTAACAGGATTTTAATATAGGTTGGGGCTGTGATGGAGACCTTCTTGAAAGGGATGGCTTCTGATGATTAAACAGGGTAGGGATCTCTGAAAGTGGGGCGTGGGGAACCTCCAGAGAGGGAAGGAGGAGGGAGAGAACCAATATTTATTGTTTCTCCCGTCATCTCCATCTCAGGACCTGGCAACCTCCTCCTTCCTGTTGCTCAGGCCAGAATTCCTGGAGTTATGCTTAGCTCTGTTTTTCCTACTCCATGTGGCATCCTTCAGCAAATTCTGTTGCATGTGTCCTCACAGTGCTCTCCAGACCCCGTGCCTTCTCACGGCCTCTCCTGCCACGAGCGTCTCTCTCGCATTACTGCACTTTCAGCCTAACAAGTCTCTCCTTGCTTTTTTCCTTACCTCTCTCTACACAGCAACCAAAGTCTTAAAAAACCAAATCAGATCATATATGTCCTCTGTTCAAACTCCTTTATGTTTCTTCAAAAATGTGATACATGAGGTTACCTGGTAGTCCAGCAGTTCTATTACTAGTTACTAAGAGGAATGAAAACATGTCGGTATAAAACTTGTGCATGAATGTTCACAGAAGCCTTATTCACAATAGCAAAAAAGTGGAGACAACCCAGATGCCCATCAAAAGATGAACAGATAATCAAAACATGGTATATCCAGGCAGTGGAATATTATTTGGCAATGAAAAAGGAAGTATTTATATGTGCTATGACATGAATGAACCTTGAAACCATGTGCTGTGTAAAGGAAGACAGGGACGAAAGGCCACGTGTTACATGTGCGTTGTAGGCAAACCCCAGACACAGGAAGCAGATGAGGGGTGGCCAGAAACTGAGCAGAGAGAAATGGGGAATGACCACTGTTAGATACACAGTTTCTATTTGGGATAATGAAAATGTTTCCAAATTAAATACTGCTGATGATTGCATAACTGTAAATATACTTTCTGCTGACTTGTATACTTTCTTTTTTAAAGGAGTAAATTATTGATACATGGTGTATGAATGTTATCTTTTCTGGTGTCACCTTCTACTACTCTTCTTTAATTTTTAATTTTTTTCTGTTCCTTCTTTTTTTTGGAGACAGAGTCTTATGCTATCTCCCTCATTAGAGTGCTGTAGCATCACAGCTCACAGCAACCTCCAATTCCTGGGCTTAAGTGATTCTCTTGCCTCAGCCTCCCAAGTAGCTGGGACTTCAGGCACCCACCAGAATGCCTGGCTGTTTTTTTGTTGCAGTTTGGCTGGGGTCAGGTTCAAACCCGCCACCCTTTGTATGTGGGTCTGGCGCTCTACCCACTGAGCCACAGGCGCTGCCCTTCCGTTCCTTCTTTCTAACTCACCAGGACTGGCCTCCGTGCTGTTCTCTGTTAGGGCAAATGCTTCCTGACTCATGGCCTTTGTATTTGCTCTTGTTTCCCCAGAGAACCTGCACAGCTAGTTCTCTTGCTTCCTTTAGAGCCCTGTTATTCTCAGGACCCTTTCTCTGATTACCCTAAATTAGCACTTGCCGGCTCCTTGTCTGCTGCCTTCTCTGTTCCCTTCACCCAGGTTATTTTTCTCTGCATTGTTTACCATCATGTGATACAATATTAGGTTTATTTTTTTATCTCTCTTCCTCCATTAGGATGTAAACTGCCCGAGGCAGAGACTTTGTTGTCCCCATCACTGTATCTACAGTAATGTAGACCAGATCTCTTTTCACAACATTAGTGTGAGAAAGACATGCATTTTGGTGGCACAGGTGTTGTTTGGGGACTAAGGTATCTTTGTGTAGAATAGTCAGTGTATCTGTCTGTTGCTACACTATAAATCATGGCTTGGAAACAGTCTCTAGGGGGAAAGTAATTACGGTTCAAAGGGTGGAATGGACTTCTTGGAGGTTACATAATCTTTTATTATGAGATAACTCTTGCTAGAGTTTGGTACATTTTCCTACTTTTTAAGCCATTTACATTATGCTAATAGATTAACGTTTTCATATTCCGAAGGATTCAGAACCTTTAGTTCTAGTCAGCCTTAATTTTCCATCTATCTGTTCTCTTTTCCTCCCCTTGGGACATTCTGAAGGTTTAATTTCGCAAGAGCTTTCTGCCAGACGATTATTGGCAAAATAAAATACGTTTTTTGTAAAGCAGCTGATTATGTTGGGCCTTTAATTTGATTTCAGAGAGCATGTTGATATGTACCTACCTTATGGTTATTTAGAAAGGCTGGAGGGGCTGTGGGGTAGAAAAGAAAATAGTATATATGCTTTAAAAAGCAAGTATTTAGTTTGAAGCGTCCTCAAGGTATTTCTTCCACCCCTGTTAGGTTGAAGATGCGTCACTGGCTGTGAATGCTGTAAGTTGAAACGTGGTCGTCGCTAGGTGGCGCTGAAGCACCGCTTTGCACACAGCCCAGCGGGAGGCACTTGTTCTCTTGCTTCAGCTGACTGGGTTTCTAGGTGTCAGGGAAATTGTTTTATTGATAAAGGGCAGAGTGTAATATATTCCTCTCCACCCTAGGCAGCTATTTAATGCCCTGAAACATGCCCCTCTTATGGCCATGGCCTGTTAACTATGCTTATTTGGTGTAATAATTAGCAGAATTTCTCACTAACAGGGGTACTTACCAACACCTCACATCTTTGCCATGTTTTTGTGCGTGATGGATTGTTACATTCTGCGGAGGAAGTTGGGAAGGTCAGAGCTTACCCTCAGTCTAGCAGGGCTCCTCTCGGCTTGTTTGTTCAGAATGGGTTTATATTAACTTGCCTTTGAGCTTCTTCAAACCAGAGCTGTGTGTAGCATAAACATATCTGAGCTTTTATGTAAGGGCCTAGTGAAGATTGGTAAACACAACACTGTTAATTTTCCAACTCATGGAATGATAGGAAAATAAATGAGTAGCTGCCTGAGTTACTGGATGACACTTGCCACTGTGTGTGTTGGAAGCGTGTCATAGGAACAGCAGGCCTGCCACCAGGACTGCATTTTAGGTTAAAATCAGAGACGAAAATTATACATGGAATTTTAATTTTTTCCATGGTTGTAAGTTAGGCCCCATTTAATTCTTTGTGGTTTTACAGGCCCTCTTAGGCTCCTAATATTTCTATACCAACAATTTCAATGTTTACTTTAGAACATGGTCAGAATTAACTGACAGGAGACCAAACAGGAGAAGATGGGTTTAAAGCAGGAAGCACTTTAGCTGGACCACTAACTTACCCTCCCTGGCCTTAGGCAAACTGTTTACCTTCTCTGGGCTTTGATTTTCTCATTTCTTAAAATTGAGAGATATAATACCCACCTTTTTGGTCTCCTGTGCCAGGTAAAAATGAAATGAAATCTCTTCAGAATACCTTTCTTACGCTCAAAGCTCCAGATAAATGTAAGATGTCACTTTAATTACCTAAGAAAGCCATGAGGATTTTTCTTTGTTGATAGGGTTCAGCATCTTAGACTTCTGCATCTGGGCAGGTGGTCCCTGCTTCCTATGCCCTGACCTGGCTTTGTTTCCAAGTTTGAGTTCCATTCTTTTAATTGTGTATTTAATGTTTTCACTGGGTGGTTCTGCCTTTACGCCTTGTATATGTCTGGATTTAGTTGCAGGAAGCAGAAAGAATGTAAGATAGGGAAATAGGTTTGTATAGAGTCACCAGGGTCAGGCCTCCAGAGGTGGGCTTCTGGAACAGTTGTCACAGACTGGCTTGCCAGGTGAGCTGCTGATCTGCCACGTTCAGGAAGGCAGGGAATCGGGAAACCCTTCTGAGAACCACAGTCAGGACCCAGCAAGGTACACCAGTACAACTGGTGTTTGATACCTGCAGCGTTAATGGCTACGACCTGGAATGTTGCTGCAGCGAACCTTAGTGTTTCTGTGATACTGTTGCCTGCTGAAAAAGTCAAAACAGCAAGATGACAGGCTCCATTTTATTTCTGTCTTCTAAATCTCACATAGGGCCATGAATTGGTAGAGCCTAGTTGTCATCCAGTACGGTTCCTGCAAAGGGGTCTGGGAAATGTAGTTTTAACCTTTCCAGTCTCTGCAGCATAGAAGGCAAAAAAATGAGAGATTGGAAGGGTACAGATTGCAGGTCCCCCATATTTACCCCTCTCACCCAGGATGCTCAAACTCACACATCTTTACTTCCAAATCAGTACTGCATTTACTGTCCAGCACGGGAGCTGACTCAGTGGCCGGCAGGAGACGCGGTGTCGGTGACGCCGACTTCCCATTTCTGAGTGTGGCTCCACCTTTCCTGGCCTCTTTGTCTTGGCACCACATTAGATTTCAGGTCTATTTACCTCCCTGTAACTCTGGATTCTTTTTCATTTCCATTGCTGTCTCCTTGTTCAAGTCCAGCTCCTCTCTGCCTGGGGTTTATCAGTAGTTTTCTTATCTGGCTTCAGTTTTTATTTTTGTTTTTGAATATAACCACATTAGAAATCAATTACAATTATTAAAAAGAAAAACACAGAACAACAGACAACACGCTGCCCTGTGTTCTTGTCCTTCTCATAAACTTTTTGTGGCCCCTTGTTCCGTTCCAGATGGAATCCAGACTCCTTAGCTTGCCTTTCAGGGCCTTCCGTAATCAGGGCCCAATCTATCATTCTGGCCTTATCTTCTGTCTTCCCCCTGCTGAAACTGAATTTGAGCCAAAAGGTCTGAAGACTGATGTGTGAGTGTCTTGTCTTTCCCTGACTTTTAGCTCAGCTCCCCTTTCCCTTGCTGCTTTCTTATTTATTCATATCCTTGATCACTTTGGCTTATATATTTTTTTTCTCTTTTCTTCACACTTCTTATAGCGCTGTTTACTAAGGCATTTTTATTTTACCTGTATTGTTAGATTTCTTTTATGACTGCATATTCCCTTTTTTCCTGTAGACAGTATAAATATTTGTTATGGCTTGATTGACTTGTTGGTTTTTCATGGTTTAGACATCTACTTGCTTAGGACAGGAGGGCTGGGGAGGGTCAGTGTGGGGGCTGAAGCAATACTCTTGCTGTGTGATTTTGTCCTTTTGATTTCTATTGAAAGGACAAATTAACTATTTGCTTTGAGCAAACTAACGCTGAGTTTTGTGGATTTAGTATTTGAAAAGGGCCCTGGGAGGGAAAACCCTGCAGTTGAGCTCCTGACCTGCCTGCCAGGCTGGATGAGCTCCACGTCTGCACCACCACGCAGCAGTCTGCTCAAGTGTGGGTTGTGAAATAGCAGTGGAATTTGTCTGTGGTTTCTTGCCAGGGAGGAGGAGGAGGAAGAAAGGGTTCTGTAAATCAGACATGCAAATTAGCAAGGCCCATGAGCCTACAGCAAATTATACAATAAACTCCTAAGAAATTCAGTCTGTCTTCTTTCTGCTTTTTGTTTTTGCAGGGTGTGGGTGAGGAGGCAGCTATTATATGTTTGCTTTAGGCCAGAGGTTCTCAAACTTTTTGGCTTCAGGACCCTTTTATATTCCTAAAAATAATTGAAGTCTCAAAGAGCTTTTGTTTAGATGGGTTATAGCTATTGTATTAGGAGCTAAAACAAAGGAATTAAAAAAACTTTTATTCATTTATAAATAATAAAAGAGAAAGTCTATGTTAATACTTTCTTATAAAAAAGACTATCTTATAATATCAAAAAACTAACTTTTTTTTTTTTACTTTTTCTTTTCAAATCTCTTTAATATCTACCTTAAAAGAGGCCAGATTCTCATACCTACTTTTGCGTTCAGTTATTGTAATATGTTGTTTTGGTTGAAATATAGAACAAAATCTAGCCTCACCCAGATGGTAATGGAAAAGCGGACTGTTTTAATTCCTTCTTCAGCTAGTCAATGTGAATATTCTTTGATATTACACCAAAACTTGACAATAGTGGTTTTTTAAAAAAGATTTTTAAAACATTTACAATAGTTATGTGTATTATGGAGTAGATTGTGATGAGGTGGTACATGTATAGATTGTGGGATGATTCAATCAAACCGATTCATATTACATACTTACCATTTCTTTGTGATGAGAAGGTTTGAAGTCTGCCCTTTTAGCAATTTTGAAAAATACTTTATTGTTAACTACAATTGCCATGCTGTGTGTTAGAGCTTATTCCTTCTGTCTAATGGAGCTGTGTATACCCTTTGACTGACATATCCCTTTGATGTCCACCCTGACCCCCTGCCTCTTTGCCAGGCTCTGCTGCTTACCATCCTATTCCTATGAGTTTGACTGTTCTAGACACCAAATACAATGAGATCTGTGCCTGGCTGCTTCTGTTGCAGGAAGACGAGGCCCAACAGAGGGAAAGAACACCCAAACACCACGTTTACAAGAGGAAGGGCTTTATTCACCAGTTGGGAGCTTACAGCATAGAAGAATTCCAAATGGCTGTGCTCCCCAACTGGCTTGGTCTTTCCCTTTTTATTGACAGTCAAAAAGTTCCACCCCACAGGTACCCTTCTCATTGGCCAGTGTGAATCAAGAGGGAGATGCTATTCCAGCCCCTACAGAACTACAGGAGTTCACAGAACTTGGAAATTTCCAAGTTCCAGAAGTTAGGTTTACGGATTCCCCAAAGCTGAGTCACCATGGAGAGGACCCTGCAGGTGTATCCTTGTGGTCTCCTTGAGAAGACCGGTTCTCCCAGACCTCGCCCTTCTCGGGGATCCTCTCTCACTTCCACTTAGTTCAGTGTCCTCTGCATTCAAGATTCATCCATTACTGTTACAAAATGACAGAATTTTCCTTGTTGTTGTTTGGTAGGGCTGGGTATATACACCCTATTTTCTTTAGACAAGCGATCATTTCTCAAAAGTAGTTGTCGTGTAGAATCCAAAGCTGTACCAATTAACTTTCCCTATACTATTATATTAAAATCTATTGATCTACTTTATACTTGGAATGGATCTCTTACCCACATGTGATTTCAGAGCATCACGTAGCTCATCCAAGTGCTGATGTCCCTCGTTACACAGTGTAGAGAGTCCTGCTCATCAGTGTCACTGTCATCTGGGAGGGCGTTTACGTACTAGGAAGCCGCCAAGCTCCAGGTGGCAAGTACAGATTTTCCAAATTTCTGATTTTTGCTTAAAAACCTGAACTTTGTGATTGCCAGCAAGTATGGTCTGATGAATCAGAAGATTTTCAGGCCTTTTTTTTTCCCCAAGTAAACAGGATGTCCCATGGAGCTAATTCAGCCCACAACTCAAATCAGACAAATGCTTTGGTATTTATCAGAACTGCTTTATGTATACTTCCTGTTTTGTCATGCAGAAGACTAAAAATAGTTACTTAAAAAAGTTCAAGATTTAATAAAATTAATAATTTTTACTGCTTCATCCAGGACACACTTAAGTGAAACTTTATTTGTCTCTTTTCATTGGAATGCACAGTAAAGAACAGCGCGAATACTCAGTTTTTGAAGTCCATTGCACAGCGTGGTGACTGTGGTTAATAATAAGGTATAGTTCAAAATTGCTACAAGAGTAGATTTTAAATGTTATCTCTGCAAAAGAGTAATAAGTATGTGAGGTGATGGATATGTTAATTAGCTTGATTAAATCATTCTGCAAACGTGTACACGCATCCCAGTGTATCACATAAATATATGTAATTTATGATTTGTCAATTATATATAAAAAAAAGAATCGTGGCTGCAGCTTAGTGCCAGTGGCTTGATTCATGCCATTGCACCTGCAGTTCTGCCCACTATTCTTCTGAAACATCAGTGGGCATGTCAACACAGTGCAGAAAGCAAATAATGTTATTATGAAGATAGCATTGACGTTGTTGGAACCTTGGCAAACGACTGCATTAGGCCAATTAGGAAGTTCTGAACAGTTAAAAATCCAAAGAGGGAAATAAGAATTACATTGGTTATATCTTCAAGGCTGGTTTCCTCTTTACCTTGGAATGTAGGCTGAGCCAGGCAAGCTACAGGAGAAAATCTCCCTCCTATCCTGGGTTGCTGTTACCTGAGGGTTGGAATTCCTGGGTTAAAAAAGCACTGGGAGATTTAAAAAACTGCCTTTGGTGATAATTAATGTTTAACTGAAATCATTGTGATTGCCGGTGTTTTTGTTATTGCTCCTGTTAGAAAAATAATGACAAGTGCTGGGGAGCCCAGTTGTGTGAGCTGCTGAGACTTCTAGAACCTTCCCTAGGAGACCTTTGTAAGGAAAGCTTGCTCTAAAAAGAACCTATTTTTGGCAACAAGGGAAAATTCTTTTAGTCAGTTGGTCTCATTTACAAGCCTCTGATTCTTTTATTTGTTGGCTTTCTTCTTTATTTATATTTGGAAGGAAATCTTTCTGCCTCTTGAATTGCTGTGAGATCTCGCAAAGAGCGTCACCCCTTCACTAGCCTGAATGCAGCCTGGACTTGAGGCCGCAATTAACTGATCATGTAATAGAAGAATCCCAATTTTCCAGTTTCTTTTTTTAACTTCTTGGGTGGTTGGGGCCCATCGTTGAAACAATTATTACATTTACTCAAGAGTTTGTCCTTTCTATTAAAAAAAAAATTCCATCTTGAGTGCCTTGCGGTGAAGAGTAGGAGGTTGTGTAACTGGAGTCTCCTCTTAACTGGTCTTCATTGTTAAAGAAGACTGATCCCTTTGTGTTTTGGCTTGGCACACTGAGACGGTTTTAATTTAACAGGCCAGCTCCTTTAATAGATCAATTCTCTATTGTGTTTTGAATTTGGTGCGCTCCCAGTTCACTCTCTAGGCCATGGGCATCTTTGGAGAAACTGGGGCAAGGGTGCCAAAGAGTCATTTTGGTTCTGATGTATAGTCTTATCTCAAGCCTCTTATTAATTAGCCCCAGACCTGGAAGGTAACTAGCGCTTGTGAATGCCTGCTGTGTGTCGGATGCACCCTCATCTGATCCTTCCGGAGACTTCCTGCTGCATTCTGAACCTGCGTCCTTCTCTCCCCTTGTTACTCCTTCCATAGGCCCAGCCACCGTCTCTCTCTGTTCCTGGACTTCTGTCCCTCCAGTCTGGTCTTCCCCCTTCAACGTATCACGTCACATCCCTCTCCCTCTCGTAATCTAGTCTCCACATGCAAGTTGGACTCATTTTAAAAATGTAAATGAAATTGTGTCACCTCCCACTTAAGGCTCTTCAGTGACCCTGTACACAGAGTGAGACCCTTCTGCTCCCCTGGCTACCAAGCCCAGCACCCCCTGCCTCTTCTGCTGTCTCTGAGAACTTGTTTACCACCCTCTCCTTGCTCTTCCAGGCCCGGGCTCTGCCAACTTCTCTCTTTCCCTGGAAGCCCCTAGACCTTTGTACCAGTCCTTCTTCCTGCTTGGAACACCCTTTCCCTTGATCTTCACTCTGGGCCCAGCTTCCTGTGATTTGGGACTTACCTGAAATGCTACCCACTCGGTGCGACTTCCCTGCCAAGCCCAGCTATGGCATCTCCCTCTATTGCATCACTGGATTTTATTTTCATTAGATCACTTGTTGCAGTGTAGAGTGACGCAATATCCAGATTATCCGGGTTGCAATCGTAGCCACTTACTGGTTGTGGGGCTCTGGATACATAGCTTAATCTGACAGGGCTTTAGTTTTCTTCACTGTAAAGTGGACCTATATTATATCTCTTCATTGTAATCATTCAACAAAGTCTTTTATAATGGTTCTAACACATTGTATGTAATCAAGAACTGTTAGCTATTAGTATTTTAATGTACTGATATTATTAAAATTATTTCATATTTGGTGATTTTTCTGTCTCTTTCGCCTAGAATATAAGCTTTATGAGGGAGGAAACCTTATCTGTTACATTTCCACCTGTCCCTTTAGAGTCTAGAACAGTGCTTGGCCCGTAGTAAACAATCACAAAATCTTTGCTGATCAATATTATTATTATTATTATTTTTTTTTGAGATGGAGCCTCAAGCCATCCCCCTGGGTAGAGTGCCATGGCATCACAGCTCATAGCAACCTCCAACTCCTGGGCTTAAGCGATTCTCCTGCCTCCGCCTCCCAAGTAGCTGGGACCACAGGCTCTCACCACAACGCCTGGCCATTTTTTGGTTGTAGTCATCATTGTTGTTTGGCAGGCCCGGGCTGGGGATTCGAACCCACCACCTTAGGTGTACGTGGCTGGCGCCTTAGCAGATTGACACCGAGCCATCTTTGCTGATTATTAAAATCTGAAGTGTTATTATCCTTGTTTTACAAA